>JAVJIF010009207.1:0-139077 GCA_038442645.1 Agave tequilana | reverse complement strand
ATTTATACATGCTTTGCCAAATTTTATGATTTTACTTCATGTATATATATTTTTTAATTCAAATCAAATAAATATACATGTATACCCTTGAGTCTCTTGCCTTCATGCAAATACATTTGATAGACTCTTTTATGTTTGGGATATGTATGTGTATTGTTAGTTTTGGATAAATCATACATACCATGAAGATTAGTGTGTTTTAATGAAAATTTTTTTATTAAAAATGTGACTTATGATCTTTTAAGCTTCAATGTCTATTTTCATAAAGATGCTATTTGCACGACTTTTGAACACTCACACTTTATTTCTTTTGTCATGACCTTGATTCATGAACATATTTTTGAGCTTCATAGATCGAGTGTCAATTCTTGTATTTGGTATGATTCATGAAATACATATGCTTTGATTTCATGTTTTTGAAGGATCTTTAACTAATTTTTTTAAAAATTATTTTAACTAGTTATTGTTCTTCATTTGGTAGTGATTTTCAATGCTAAAATATTTTCAAATCTAATTTTTGAAATCCCCTACCATCTATGGGCGGATGGATGGGAGATCATGTTCATGTATGCTTTATGTGAAAAATATTTTAATCTTGAACTTGGTTAGGAGGTATAGGTTATGAGTCATATACATGATTTACATTGTTATTTACAATTGGTATCATTGAATCGTTTCAATTGGTATCAATTTGACTCTATTTTTGTATATACTCATATTTTGTTTTCCCATATATGTATGTATCAATTTCATTTGGTATACTCATTTTTCATACATATATATGAGGTATTTGTGCTTGAGTAAAATTGTTTTACATGTTTAAAGCACAAAGTTGTTTATGATAAGAAAATAAAAATTTTAAGAAAAATTCTCAAGATTTGTTTTATTGAGAGAAAATTCAAAATTTGTTTTATGAGAAAAATTTAAAATTTTTGATTTGTATTGCCTATATGCAATGAGAGCTTAACATCTCTTCTACATATAGATTCATGTTGAGTGTATTGTATAGTGAGGAGCTTGACAACTCTTCTTTATGTGATACACGTGTGTAGGGGGAGCTTCACATCTCCTCTTATGCATTACATATTATACGTTATGTGAATTAGGGCTTGTCATCCCTCTTTCATATAATGTATATGTGTAGGGAAGTTACTTAACCGTCTTCCTCTTCATGAATGTATGTCGCATATACCTTTTATTGATATATTTGATTTGACCCCTTATATCACTCTTTGTTTTTGACAAAAAGGGGAGAAAAATTTGATGATTTTGTTTTTACTTTAACCCCTTTGTTGATGATTGACAAAAAGGAGAAGTATTTAGTATATATATGCATGTTTTCCTTGCTTAAGGGGAGAAGTATTTGTTTTCCTTGCTTAAGGAGGAGTAGTATTTGTGTTTATGCATATATATGTTTGTATTGCAAATAGGAGAAAAAGAATTTGATTGGCTTATGCTTGCTTAGCATGTTTCTCCTTCATTTGCATACATGTTTATGAGCATTCATTGCTATCTCTTTGGTTATTTGCTATGCATGAGTTAAGGGGAGCTTCTTTGAAGCTTTACTTTAATCCATACTATATACTTCATGAGCTTTGTCATCATCAAGGGGGAGAATTGTTGGCCCAAAGGACCATCACTCTACTTTTTGATGATGATCACTCATGTAGTTATGTTTAGTAATGATCTTGTGTTTAATTAGTGACAGACTTATGATCAAGATCTTAGTAGGTGCATAGCTTCAACAAAGGATTTGAAGTCAAGATTTGGAGCTAGCACACGGCATTTAGACCAAGTCAAGAAGATGAGAAGGCTTCAAGTGAAGACTTCAAGAAGATGAAGACTTGAGTTTAGGTTTGTTTTAGTAAGATTTTGTTTTAGATAAAATGTAAAGGATAGAGTAGTTGTGGATTGCTCAAGTACATACACACACACACTCTTGATTTAGTTTTTTCATAAAAATTTCATTTTAGAAAAGTTGTTTTAAACATGGTTTTGGATAAAGACTATAAAAATCAAGTTTAGAGCTTAATGTCAAACATAGATATCTTATTTGTATAGTGGATCATATTCATACACCTTGCTTTAATGAATTCAAAATATCTTGTTTTTTGTATCAGAAGAAGTTTGGAAAACAAGTTTTAGAAAATACAAGTTTTCAATTGAGCAATATTTCCTATTACAAAATAGTCCAATCTTTTATAACATCCTTGATTTTGCGCAAGCATGTTTGTTTATCAAAGTATATTGGTAAAACTATTTTTGTAGATTTTTAAGTATTTTATGGGATTTTATGTGAGGCAAAAAGACCAAGCTTTAAATCCCAGTTTTTTAGTTTCAGGCTTCAGCAAGTCGACTAGTCGACCGACCAAGTCGACTAGTCGACCGGCTGAAGTCGCCGACCGGCTCGGTCGACGACGTGCACGACGTGCACGCCTTGACCTGGCAGATGGCCGGTCTGCCGACCCAGTCGACCGAAACTGAGAGCAGTGCTCTCTGTTCTTTTGGGTCGACCGGGCGGTCGACGAAGGCTCCAACGTCGGATTCTTGACCGTTAGCGTCGACCGGGCGGTCGACCGACATGTCTGACAGACCCCAACGGCTAGTTTTTGACAGCCTATAGATTTGGGGGTTTGGCCATTGTTTTCACCAAGATTTGGAGAGTATTTTTGAGCCAGTTTTTCCAATCCTTTTCAGAGGTTTTTCTCCACAAATTTGAGAGCTAATACTTCCAATCAAAAGGTAGTTTTTATTAAGAGTGTTAAAGAGATTCTTTGAGTTTTTCCTCCCCATTCTCATCCTTGTTTTCTCACACACACTTAGCTATCCATTGCTCTATCTACCCTATAGGGAGTGTTATTGTGAGAGGATTTTAGGTGATCAAGAGTTGTGATCACCAAAGTTCATCTTTGTTCTTTGAGGAGACGGACGTGTGTGTTCGCTTTGTTTCGGGTCCTAGTGTGGCTCGGTGATTTCGAGTTCGTGTGTGAACTCCGTGTTTGAGGTGCGGCCTCGGCGAGCCGGTAAGCTTGCGGTGTGTACGGACTAGGGATTCCAAGAGTTGTAGGTGTTGCGGCACCGGGTGATCCATTGGGATCGATTATAGTGGAAATTCCTTCGTGTGTCGAAGGCGGGGATGTAGAGCAAGGGTGCTCGAACCTCGAAACAAATCCTTGTGTTTGCGATTGCTCACTCCTCTCTCTCTCTCTTCCATCTCTCTCTCTCTCTTTGTCTCTTGTTTATATCTTGCATGCTATACTTGTCTTATCTTTACATGCTTGATATATTGTGTGCTCATTTATTACTTGCTTGGGTTTGTTGCTAACCTTGTATTCAACCAAGAGAGCCAACGCGGCACTCAACCCTTTCAAGGGAATCTAGAGGAGTTTGTCCAGGCCCTTCACGGGAATTCGGCAACACTCTTGTGTTATACTGTATTTAGTTTAAATAGTTTGTTAAGGTCATAATTGCTTCTAGCTTCCGCATTATTTGGCATCAAGTGACCTTTAGATTAGCCATCAGCTATTCACACCCCCCTCTAGGTGAACTTACAGTCATTATCCTCTCTTAGCCCACAAACAATCTCTCGCTTACTAACCCAGCTTAACTTAAAATTGAGTAGACGTTGGCCCTAAGGACATCTCGGACTCAATAGGAGACTGATCTAAGAGGGAAGCTGATTAGAATTTCACTCTTCTCTTGCCAATCGGAGTCAAAGGTTGGGATTGAGAGGCGAAACCTCGAAGAATAGTGGTTTGGCATAATTAGGCCCATTGCTTAAGCACAGATACCTCCCATTGTCTTGTCCCCCCCCTGGCCATTAACTTGTGGTTAGATTCTGCAATATACCTCCTGGATTTCTAACCAATTAGGAGTCGTTTGGGTCTAAGATCTACCCAATTTAGACTAGATTTTTCTTTGTTTGCTTGTTTGTTTGCTTTTTTTTGTTTTTATTTTGATATCGTGATATGGATTATAATCACAATTATTTCTATGCAAATAGTGATCCATACTTCACCCCGACCTATTTTGACTCGGATATTACCAACCCGGCATATCATAGCTTTAACCAACCAAGTATACCGGGTTGGTGTTATTCGAATCAATATATGCCCTAGTTCTAATACTATGAATAAGAATGGAACAATCATCACCACTCTTCACAAAGTCAGTGGGGATACAACTTCCCAGATTCATATGATCAATCACCTTATCAATATCCAATTTCATATACCCCTTTTCTCGAACAACCAATAAGAACCAATTGACTGGAAAAGAGGATGGAAGTCTTAAAAGAGTTCGAGCGATAATTCAAAATCTAGAAGACTCGAAATCCCCATCAAAATTTTTAAATCCAACATCCTTACTCCATTTTTCAAGTCCCAAAATAAGAAAACATGATGACTTAAAAATAGTATGAAATTCATGAATCAATTTCATAGCGATCCTTTCGATATGATAAAGCAAACTTAGTCGATTAGAAAACGCGTATGAATGAGGAAACTCTTCCTACCCAATCTTTGACAATTCCCAATACTTCTAGCCATATTGATGAAAACTAAAAGTCATGGTATCTTGAAGACTTTGACCAAGATTCAATTTCACCATAAAATATTAACTTGACCAATATCAACCCATTGACAAATTGGCAAGTTTTCATTTCAATGAAATTGAACTTGAATATGAATGTGATTCCAACCCACAACTTTGTGATTTAATTTCAATTTTTGAATTTATGTGACTCTGGTATCCGTGACCCAAGTTGGACCCATTTTTCAAGCCAACATTGATTCCTATGTCCATAGATTTTGAAATTGAACACCTCTTTGGATAGTCTTATTTCATTGATGGGAAAAGAATGTGAAATTAAATTCTTTGATTTGGACTCAACTCTTAAACCAAAATTGACTCTCGAATCTATTCTCGAATTAGTAATGATTTCAGAACCTATCACTCTTGAACCCAAGTCAACCATTTCACTAAGTCACATTCTATTGTAGGACATAGGTATAGACCATGATGACTCCGTGATGATTTTTCAAGACTGGTCATATAAGGGATAATTTTCACGATAGGATCTTTCATGATCCTATTATATCTGGGATTGTAATTATGTAAATAGAAAGAGGTCAATAAACATGGTTCCGTGAACCACCACCATTATGTTGATTGGTAGTAACCCTTGGCCCAATCCAACCACCACCTTAAGGTAACGTTTCCTTCCCTTCTTCTTTTTATGCATTTGCATTCATTCTTATATTGAGAAAACTGTATGAGATAGGTATGGGGGAGGTTCTAACATAACATAGATTTTCTTTTTATTTAAAAAAAGAAAAATTAACATTTTCTTTACTTTTAAAACTTTTTGAAAAGAGAAACAATTATGATCTATTTTTTTGTAAGAAATTAAGTTAATTTTAAGGAATAGGAGAATCATAATTAGGATTCTTATGCTTGATAAAAATAATTATTTGTTTGATTTCTAGGGTTAGGAAGAAAATTTAAAAAGTAATTTAGTCTTGATTTTTACCTTGACAAAATATGTATACTTTATATACCTACACACTTAGGGTTTAAAAACAAAGATTCTTATGCCTTATAAAGAAGAAAAAGAATTTTTTTTTAATATATATCAAAATCCTCTGATTAAGCTGGGTATTTGTGCCTCATAAAGTATAAGTATGCACGCCTAAAGTGGTCCATTAATAAATAAAATCCTAAGTTTTGTGACCTTTTTGCTCAAGTCTTTAAGTCCTTTGGTGTTTTCCTCACCCGGTGCCCTAAGACTGATCGGTTTGGGACTCACCGCTAAAAGCTCGTTACATGGGCAGATTAGAAAAGCCTAATAGAACTATGAAATAATACCACCAAAAAAGATTAAAAATAAGACATAAGAGTTAGAGTTAAATAATCCCGTGTCAAAATTTCACTGTCACAAAGATGCATATGACTTAGGGTAAAACATAGACTAGATGAGAAATACAGTTTGATTTCATACTTTGATTTATAACAAGTTCTTAAATAAGGACTAAGTTTAGGAAAGAAAAATTCAGTTTTCTTATAGCTTATAGATACTTAAACTCTTACAATAATACTTCAAATATTTTCTTTTTTCAGAATGCTTTTCGAAAATACTAACACTTTGTTTCTCTTCTTTATGGATTTTGGGTGTAATATACTGAAAACCCTTAGGACAAAACTTGTCCTCTAGAGGTAATCTTGAGGTTTAACAGTTGTTGCACATGTTAAATGTAATTGTGATTCCTCAAAGTGAGTTAGACTAGGTTAGCTTTATTTCACTTTTTATTTATTTTGCTCGGGACGAGCAAAAGATAGGTGTAGGGTGTGACCGGTCACTAATATTGCATATTTATCGTCACATTCCTATATTATTTGTTTAATAATCTCTACTATTTAATTATCTTTTTGTCTAATTATTTACCTGGCCTTTACTAAATGAAAGAGGAGAGAAAACGAGCCTAAAAGCCCAGTGAAATTCAGATTAAATGAAAATCAAGGATGAGGGCAAATGTTCAGCTGAAGATCAGAGCAACCAAGAGATAATACTAAATGAAAACCGGTTAAATTTGAATTTTATAAATCTACTTCGGTTAGCTCAAAAATTGAGGAGGATATCGTTAATGCAGAGCTCAAACGGAGAAACCAAGAGGACAATACATACAAACAGAAAATCCAACGTAGCCTTCCCCCCCGGATCTGGCCATATGGTCACAAAACTGTCGCGGATCCGCCATATTTTTTGCAGATCCATCGCAATATTATAATATCTGAGGGAGTGTTTGCCCCTATCTTCAAACGCTCTCCCTCGTTCCATTTTTGCTATAAATACTTGCAAATTCTGAGGCCAGAGAGAACGATTCAGCAGAAAGTATAGGCTAGCCTGTTCTTTAGTTTGTAACTTAAGATTTTATTTTCTTTTTAATAAAAGTTTTCATTTTATTTATGTAACTAAGACTAGAGAGAAGTTTCACGTTAGAAAGAGAAGAAGATTATATTGAGAAATGACACTGGTGTAAGTTTCTTCCTTTCTTCTATTGTTACTCTATTTCAAATCGAGTGTTGCATTTTATATTCTTTTTCTTCTCTTACTCTTCTTCTTTCTGGTTTTGATGATAATCCAAATGAAACTTATGGCATCGAAACTACCTTGCCATTACAACCGTTCTATTTTACTTTTTTCTTGCATTTGAATTCATAGTTTAGTCTGGGAGCGAGGAAGATCTTATTAGCTATGATTTGCTCACCTTCAGGATAATGTAAGTCTTTGCCAATAATTCAAGATAAGTCATCAACTGAAAGAGTAAGTAAGTACTTTTAGGTTTTTTTTTTTTTTTTTTTAATCCTTTATTTAGATCACCTCCAATCGCAACTCACTTTTATTCACTTTATTTATTTTTTTGTATAAACCCATTTTTCATTTTCTCCCCCTTCTCTTATCTTTCACTTTCTTCTTAACATAACAAAAGATCTTTTTTTATTTTCTTTACAAGAAATAAGAAGAACTTTTAAGTATTTAAGTGAACTAAAGAGAACTTATACACGCTTCCATCGCTAGTTTTTTCTTATAGATCATGACCTGCATAGCCACATGCTATCGCGGTACCATTGAGTACCTTGCACTTCTATTCTTAAATTTGAAATTCTGTATTTTCTATATGCGGTTGAAAACTCAACCAATGACATAGCCCGCCGATCTTCAATTTGAGTCTCTTACCCCCTTGAGTTACACAATCTCGGATCATATGATTACTTCTATGTAGAAAATACAACTAAAGTGCCCAGAGGTCTTCCATTTACGGGTCAATAAAATAACTTACACCCACTTCAAGAAAGAGAATAATATGTGGCTTATTGGGTTTTGGACACGAACCCGACCCATTATATGATGGGTAATTGGGCACTCTTTCCAATATGTGCATAAGACACGCGTGGAGAGAGAGGATGAATCTGGATATAGCTTGGTTAGTAAAAGATAAAGGTTTTCTATTTGATTAGATCACTTTGATTATTGGTTGAAATTCAATCTTAACAAGATAATTGATTGTGATTTGTTGCTTAAGCATAAGAAACCTAACCCTTAACTCTTTTAATATGAGAACCATCAAACAGTCGCCTAGACTTGATATTTAAAATTTTGCAAATCAATCATCACCTTCATTTGAAATGATAGTGACAATCACTATGTGTATGTTAAGATATCACAAAATGATTCAATCATTTTATCCTCACATGAGGATTCTGTATACCAGAAAATTAACATGTAAAAATGTTTTTCTTGCTTAACAGTGGCACCATATAGTGTCCGGTAAGAAATAGATAATAGTGCATCACATTGATAATAGTGCATCACATTCAATCATCAAATAGTAATATTGTTTCAAGGAACATTATTAACCATTGTTGATGGTCATGAAGATGATGACTCAAGGAATATCATTCACTGTGGTATAGGGTGCTACATGAGATACATTGTAGCGGTCAAAATTCGACCCCTGCCTGGATCACGACACGTGTCCAGAGGCTAAAACATGGGAAGCTCTCAGAATCTTCGTTTTAGAATCTCAACCATTCCTAAATCTGATGGTAATCCTCACCCACAGCTCCGAAGCCATACTGTCTTCTAATGATATCTCTCGCTCCGAAATCTGAAGTCATACAATCACCCAAAGCGACTCTCCAGATCGAATGCCCCACCACGTGGCGACCTTATCCATCACCGCGGACAGATCAAGGCGAACTTCATCGAGTCACGGAATCTGTTACACGACTCTATCCATCACCGCAGACTGTACAGATTTGGTTTTGGGGAGAGAAATGAACCAGGTAACTCGATTCTAGATTTTGCTTCGTCTTATAATTTGATCTTAGCGAATACTTGGTTTTTAAGAGAGAGTCTAACTTGATCACTTTAGAAGTGGATCAAGTGCGAGCTTAATAGATTTCTTTTAAATTAGGAGAGTAGATAGAGGTAGTTGTATCGATTGTAAGGTAGTACCGTGTGAGAGTGTAGTAACCCAATATAAACTCTTAGTTTTAGATGTTCAGATTAGAAGGAGATTTAGAAAGATTAAACGTAAGTTAGATCCTAAGATTAAGTGGTGGCGGCTAAAAGAAGGTAACTAAAGGTCTTTGTAGATCGAGCGGTACATGAAGCAGATTGAAAAGCCCAAGATGATCCCAATACAACATGAAACAAATTGCTAGCTGCATTAAAAGAATAGCTAAGGATAAACTTGGTGAGTCCGGGGTGGTGCTCCACCATGTAAGGACACGTCATGATGGAATAAAGAGGTAAAAGCTGTCATTAAGATCAAACGAGACTCTTATAGAGATTTGAAGAAAAATTATGATGGAGTGAGTTTTGAGAGGTATAAGCTAGTCAAGAAGGAGGCTAAGAAAGCTGTTCAGAATGCAAGAACTAAAGTAAATGTCAAATTGGAGCTATGGAGGCACACTCTAGATCTCGAGGTTTTAAAGTAGTGGGGCCAAAACAGATTATATGGAATGCAAATTCAGTAAAAGGGAATCCGAGGTTATTATATTGTGACACTAGATGGATAAGGAATACCGATGAGCAATCATGTTAAGTACTTGGGTTCTATTATCAAAAGGACGAGGAGATCAATAGTGATGTCAACCATAGGATTCAAACCGGCTTGTTGAAATGAAGGAGTGCAATTGAAGTTTTATGTGACCGTAACATGCTGTTAAGGCTGAAAGAAAAATTTTATCGGACTGCTATTAAACCATTTTGTTATATGGCACAAAATGTTAGGCTATAAAGAAATATCATGCCCAAAAGATAAGTGTAACAGAGATGCGCATGCTTCGTTGGATGTGTGCTAAGGCGATGAGAGATAAGGTAAGAAAAGGAATATTCGTACAAAGATAGGCGTAGCCCTATAGAAGAGAAGATTAGAGAAAATCGCCTACGATAGTTTTGTCATGTGTGACATAGACTTACAGATGCGCCAGTCCAACGAGTAGAGCGTATCAAATTAGGGCAAGTTAAAAGAGCGCAGAGGAGACTAAAGAATGTTGGCCCAAGGTTACAATCACCTTTGTTTAGTGTGTTTTGATGTTTACAAAACATATTAGTTATTTGTACTAATATTGTTTTTGGTTAAGTGTGTTTCAGGGATCTAACTCATCTAGAAGGTTTATTCCCTATTAGCAAAGGTTTTGGACTCAAGTCAACTCAAATTGGGCTCAAGAATCAAGCTTTGAAGATCATATGGTGAAAAGCCCTTCTTGAAGAACTTGAGTCTTTAGAATCATTGTAAGAATAGAATGTTAAAGTTTGAGTGTTGGATATTGGCTCTAGGATACACACACACAATTTGGTTTTGTTAAAAGTGAGTCTTGTATTTAAGTTTTCATTTTTTAAATTAAGTTTCATGCCTTAAATATATATTTACATGACTCTATATTTTACAAAAATAAATACCATGTTTAGATCTTGTTATATACTCCTACAAGCATATTACTTAAGTTTCCTTAAAGTCAAAAATTATTTTGCAAAATTTTTCAAGTCAAAAATACACTGTTTTTCCTGTTTCAGGCTGACCGGCCGACCGACCCGGTCGACCGCCTTTGTGCCTGGGCGTGCACGTCTGTGCACGTCCGACGGTCGACCGGGCGGTCGACCGTCTGAGAGCAGGATTGCTCTCGGGTTTTCTGGTCAACCGTCCGGTCGACCGCCAGAGGAGACTGAGAGCAGGTTTGTTCTCGGGTTTTTCTGGGTCGACCGCCAGAAGACCCGAGCCAACGGCTCTTTGACCAGCTGAGCTGGCGGTCGACCGGCCCGGTCGACCGCCAAGCCTGCTGCTGCTGCCCACGGCTCTTTCCTCTTTTGTGCAATTCTGAAATCTGTTTTTTGATCTGCTTTTTGCAGACTTTTATAGGGTTTTCCAGTTTGTTTTTCAGAGAAAATAAGGTCTAAATAAAATGTTTTAAACCCATTCTCTCCCTATAAATAGAGGAGAAGACTCTCTTACAAAAGACTAAGAAAATTCTCAAGTTTTTCATTATTTTCAAAAGAGAAGAAAAATTGTTTAAGCTACTCATTTCCAATTCTTTTTGAGCTTGTTTTTCAGTTGTGTTTGATAACAAATATCACTCTACAACTGAAGTTTTCTCACCACACACTCTTAGAGCCAAAATCCTTTACTCATTCTATAGGAAGTTTTAAAAGAGTGAGAGTTTGTAAAAGAGTTTGGTGATCTTGTTTTGATCACCTTGGTGACTTGTAATCTTTTTCTTCTTGTGGAGACACCTCTTCGGTAGAGGTTATTGTAAGTTGGAGAGCTCGGTGCTCGGGTCTTCGGTAAACCATTGTAAGGCGTCCTCGGTGGATAGTGGAAACCCTTCACGGAGGTGAAGGCGGGGAGTAGAGCGGTGGCTCGAACCTCGAAACAAATACTTGTGTTTGCGATTGTCTTTTGCTCTTGCTCTCCATTTTGCCTTTAAATTTCTATTGCACTATATTGCTTTCAATTACTTACTTGTGATCTTGTTTCTTTCTTTGTTCTATTACTTCCAGCTTGTGATACTTGTGATATATTGTGTTCATCTCACTATTCATCCATCATACTTTACCTTGATCGATCATATCTCATACAACAAGGTTGCATTGCGCACCTCTAACCCATTCAAGGGGATTGGGAGGAAGGAGTTTAGAACCTCTCACGGGGTATTCGGCTCTTAGTCTTGTTTTGAGAGATCGTTGCACATTCATCATACTTAGTTTAAAAAGAATCATTAGATTAGCAATTACACCTATTCACCCCCCTCTAGGTGTTTTTCAATGGTATCAGAGCTTGGTTACTAGGCTCTTGGCTTAACAACCCTAGAAAGATCCTAATATTGCTAATCATTTCATTCATTCTCACTTAGTAAAGATGGCCGATGGTATTAAGACACCCCCTAAGTTTGATGGACTTAACTTTCCCATATGGAAAGTTAAGATGACCGTTTTCTTGCAATCTCTAGTAGTCGAGTTGCAAAGGCCGTGACCAAACCCTTTAGTGCACCCCCCGGTGATGAATCCACTTGGTCCGAAATAGAGACCAAAGAATTTGATGCCATGCTAGGCCTCACTATGCACTACTTCAAGCCCTTAATGATGATGACATAGCTAGAGTTATTCATTGCAAGTCCGCATATAAAATTTGGACACATTTGCTAGTTACACATGAGGGACCTCACAAGTGAAGAGGGCTAAGATTGACCTTCTTCGGTCCCATATGAGAATTTTTGCATGCAAGAAAATGAAACCATAGATGATATGGTTACAAGATTTACAAAAATTACTAATAGACTTTCTCTCTAGGTGATGCTATTGATAATGATCAAAGAGTTAGAAAGATCATCCGGGCGCTTTCTCCTTCATGGGAAGTAAAAGCAACAACCTTGAAGGAACTCAATGACAAGGAGAGATGGAATTGATTGGTCTCATTGGGAACCTCAAAACCCAGAGATGAAGAGTAAAGTAAGGGAGGACATGGCTCCTTCCAAGAAGAAGACAATAGCCTTCAAAGTCAATCAACTCACTCCGACGAAGACGATGAAGAAGAAGATGACGAAAAGCTCTCACTTCTTGTGAAGAACGTCCGGAGGATGTACAACAAGGCTAAATTTCAAGGAAGGAAGAGATGGCAAGGAGGCAAAGAAGAAAGAAAGATCATTTGCTTTAATTGCCAAAGACCGGGACACATAGTGGCGGAGTGTCCGGATAAGTGAAGCCCTCCACCTCAAAGAAGCCTCACAAGAAGAAGGCAATGAAACTACTTGGATTCCGAGAGCGAATCCGAGGAGGAGATTGATACCGCCACATGTGCTTCATGGCTAATGAAAGCACAAGTAAGGTAACCCCTTTCACTTCTCCTAATGATGAACTTTCCATGGATGAGTTAGGAGAAGCTTTTGTAGAATTATCACATAACTATGATTTTCTTAAGAAAAGTATTTAAAATGAAAAAGGAAAATGAATCTCTTAATCTTCAAGTCTTTACTATTTCTAAAGAAAAGGATGAATTACTTTCCACTCTTTTTCCACTCAAAAAGATTTTGACAAGTATAAGATTTCTTGTAAAGGCAAGTCTCCACAAATTGATTCTAATGAGATTACCATGCTTAAAGAAAGAATAGACTCATTGGGAATTGTTTTAAAAAATTGTGAGTTTGATAAGAAGAAGATAGAGGCCATGTTTCCTAAGAAACAAGCCCCTAAGAAAAATGTTCACCATGCTCATGCTCAAGTTCATACCACACAACCTTTACATCGTGGCAAACCCCCAAAGCATGCTCACACTTCACACACACATCATGGATTCATGTATGGAAGAGTGTTCTCATGTTCACATTGTGGGCGGAAAGGACACTTAGCCAATTTTTGCTATGATAGACTAAGTGCATCTTATCATAATGTTTGGGTTCGCAACACTAACTTTCAAGGACCCAAGAAAATTTGGGTACCAAAGTCAAATATTTTGCTAAACGATGTAGGTACCATCCAAGGCCCAAAGACGTAGAGGATTGTGGTATCTTGATAGTGGTTGCTCAAGGCACATGACTTGGGACATCAATAACTTTGCAACCCTATCAAGATACCATGAAGGTGGCACCGTCACCTTCGGAGATGATGCCAAGGGTAAATCATCGGTATTGGTAATGTAAAACTCGACACATCCCCTTTAATTGAAAATGTAGTTTTAGTTGATGGACTCAAGCATAACCTCTTGAGTGTTAGTCAACTTTGTGATAAAGGTTTTGATGTTGTTTTTGATCATGTAGTTTGTAAAGTAATTGATAGAATTTCTAATACTTGTGTGTTTTCGGTTTTCGTGAAAGTAATGTTTATATGATAGATATGTCTAATATGTCTTGTAATATTACTTGTTTAAAGCCCTCGATGACGACTCTTGGTTGTGGCATAGAAGATTAGGCCATATTTCATTTGACCACATATCTAGGTTAAACACAAAGGAAATGGTGAAAGGTATTCCTTGTTTGAGTTTTGAAAAGGACCGAGTTTGTGACGCATGTCAATTTGGGAAACAAACTAAGTCTTCTTTCAAGTCAATTAAGGATATCATGACATCACGTCCTTTAGAGTTAATCCATATGGATCTATTTGGCCCTACACAAACCAAAAGTCTAAGTAGGAATAGATTTGCATTTGTTTTGGTTGATGATTTTTCACGGTTTACTTGAGTTTTCTTTCTTGAACACAAAAATCAGCATTTTCATATTTCCAAACTTTAAGAAAAGAGTTGAAAAAGAAAAAGAGTCTTCAATTTTAAGAATAAGAAGTGATAGAGGAGTGAGTTCATTAACCTACCCTTTACCCTTTTTGTGAAGAACACGGAATTAAGCATGAACTTTCTTGTCCTAGAACTCCACAACAAATGGAGTAGTTGAACGGAAAAATCGAACTTTACAAGAGATGGCTAGGACAATACTAAGTGAATATGGTCTACCACATTATTTGTGGGCCGAGGCCGTAAATACATCATGCTATATCAAATCGTGTTTTCTTGTGTAAAAATACTTCAAAGACTTCTTTTGAAATGTACTTTTCTAGAAAACCAAATGTTTCATATTTCAAGGTTTTTGTGTAAATGTTTTGTTTTAAATACAAAAGATAATTTAGGAAAATTTGATGCTAAAGCTTATGAGGCAATTTTTTTGGGGTATTCTAATACAGTAAGGCTTATAGAATCTTCAATAAATCATCTTTGACTATTGAGGAATCTATACATGTTATGTTTGAAGAATCTAACTTGTTTGTTAAGAATGTTGTAGAAATAGATGCTTTGGATGAAGGCTTGAAGAAAGTGACCTTGGAGGATACTACTACTATGGGAGACAAGCCAAAGGATGAGAAGGAAGTGAAGCTAAAGTAGAAGAGGCTCAAGGAAATGAAAATCAAACAAATAAAGTGGAGCCTACTCAACAACTTCCAAAGGGTTGGAGATACAATCCTCATCATCCCAAGGACCTCGTCATAGGTGAAGTATCAAAAGGGGTAACCACTCGCTCTAAACTTCATGATTATTGTGGACATTATGCATTTATTTCTCATGTTGAACCCAAGAACGTCCTCGAAGCCGAGGCCGATTCATATTGGTTGCTAGCCATGCAAGAGGAACTCATCAATTTGAGCGCAACCAGTTTGGCACCTTGTTCCTAGGCCCCACGATAGACCAACAATTGGTACTAAGTGGATCTTTAGAACAAGTTGGATGAATCGGGTAACGTTGTTAGGAATAAAGTTAGGTTAGTTGCCCAAGATTACACTCAAATCGAAGGAATCGATTTGAAGAAACCTTTGCACCGTAGCACGGCTTGAAGCCATACGGATGACACTAGCATTGCCTCATATAAAGATTTTAAATTGTTTCAAATGGATGTTAAAAGTGCTTTTCTAAATGGTTTTTTGAAGAGGAGGTGTATGTTGAACAACCCCCGGGTTTGTTGATCTACACATCCAGATTTTGTATTTAAATTAGATAAAGCTCTTTATGGTTTAAAACAAGCCCCTAGGGCTTGGTATGAAGCTTTCTTTTCTTCATTTTGATTCAAATGGTTTTAAGAAAGGTAAAATTGACATAACTTTGTTTACAAAACATGTAGAAAAAGACACTCTTATTGTGCAAATTTATATTGATGACATTATTTTTGGTTCTACTAATGAATCTCTTTGCCAAACTTTTGAATCATGCATGAAGGATGATTTGAAATGTCTATGATGGGGGAGCTCAACTATTTCCTTGGACTCCAAATCAAGCAAAGGAAGGATGGGATCTTCATCAATCAAGCCAAGTACACAAAGGAACTCATCAAAAGGTTCGGGCTTGAAGGATCTAAAGTAAGCAAAACTCCCATGGCAACAACTACCAAGCTTGATAGGATGAACAAGGTAAAAGTGTAGACTTAAGTTTATCGTAGCATGATAGGTAGTTTATTGTATTTGACGGCTAGTAGGCCGGATATCATGTTTTCCGTTTGTCTTTGTGCTCGTTTTCAATCATGTCCTAAGGAGTCTCATTTAGTAGCAGTAAAACGCATTATTAAATACCTTAAGGGCACTATTGAAATGGGTTTGTGGTATCCGAAAACTGAACTATTTGATATGAAGAGTTTTTTCGGATGCCGACTATGCGGGTTGTAGGGTAGATAGGAAGAGCACAAGTGGAACATGTCAATTCTTAGGTAATTGTCTTGTATCTTGGTCTTCCAAAAGCAAAATTCGGTAGCCCTTTCAACCGCCGAGGCGGAGTATGTTGCGGCCGGAGCTTGTTGTGCACAAGTTCTTTGGATGAAACATACTCTCCTTGACTATGATTTACACTTTGATCATGTTAAAATATTTTGTGATAATACTAGTACTATTCACATGACAAAGAATGCAAATCAACATAGTAAAACCAAACACATTGACATTAGGTATCACTTTCTTAGAGATCATTATGAAAAAGGTGATATTGATATTGATTATGTTTTCTACCGTTTTTCAACTTGCCGATATTTTTACTAAACCTCTAGATTATGCTAGATTTTCATTTATTTATGGTGAATTGAATGTTTGCATTATGGATTCTTAAGAAAAATTTCTTCTATTTGTTTGTTTAACCCTTTTTGATGTATGATAAAAAGGGGAGAAAAAGTATGAGTTTGTTTGATTGTTTTGGTTGTTTATTGTGTATATTTTGATGCATTTGAGTTTTTGATAAAACTATGTGTTTTGCATTTGAGTTTTGATAAACTATGTGTTTTCAATGCCTTATGTATTTAGCTCTTCATTGACATTTTTTTGATACATAGCATTATTTGAGGGGGAGCTTTCCAAGCTCTTCTTCCATTTTTGTTTAAATAACCTATATGTTTTGTCATCATCATAAAGGGGGAGATTGTTGGCCCAAGGTTACAATCACCTTTGTTTAGTGTGTTTTGATGATTACAAAACATATTAGTTATTTGTACTAATATTGTTTATTGGTTAAGTTGTTTCAGCGATCTAACTCATCTAGAAGGTTATTCCCTATTAGCAAAGGTTTTGGACTCAAGTCAACTCAAATTGGGCTCAAGAATTAAGCTTTGAAGATCATATGGTGAAAAGCCCTTCTTGAAGAACTTGAAGTCTTTAGAATCATTGTAAGAATAGAATGTTAAAGTTTAAGTGTTGGATATTGGCTCTAGGATACACACACACAATTTGGTTTTGTTAAAATGTGAGTCTTGTATTTAAGTTTTCATGTTTTAAATTAGGTTTCATGCCTAAATATATATTTACATGACTCTATATTTTACAAAAATAAATACCATGTTTAGATCTTGTTTATATACTCCTACAAGCATATTACTTAAGTTTCCTTAAAGTCAAAAATTATTTTGCAAATTTTTTCAAGTCAAAAATACACTGTTTTTTCCTGTTTCAGGCTGACCGGCCGACAGGCCCGGTCGACCGGCCTTTGTGCCTGGGCGTGCACGTCTGTGCACGTCCGACGGTCGACCGGGGCGGTCGCCGTCTGAGAGCAGGATTGCTCTCGGGTTTTCTGGTCGACCGTCCGGTCGACCGCCAGAGGAAGACTGAGAGCAGGTTTGTTCTCGGGTTTTCTGGGTCGACCGCCAGAAGACCCGAGCCAACGGCTCTTTGACCAGCTGAGCTGGCGGTCGACCGGCCGTTCGACCGCCAAGCCTGCTGCTGCCCAACGGCTCTTTCCTCTTTTGTGCAATTCTGAAATCTGTTTTTTGATCTGCTTTTTGGCAGACTTTTACAGGGTTTTCCAGTTTGTTTTCAGAGAAATAAGGTCTAAATAAAATGTTTTAAAACCCATTTCTCTCCCTATAAATAGAGGAGAAGACTCTCTTACAAAAGACTAAGAAAATTCTCAAGTTTTCATTGTTTTCAAAAGAGAAGAAAATTATTTAAGCTACTCATTTTCAATTCTTTTTGAGCTTGTTTTTCAGTTGTGTTTGATAACAAATATCACTCTACAACTGAAGTTTTCTCACCACACTTCTTAGAGCCAAAAATCCTTACTCATTCTATAGGAAGTTGTAAAAGAGTGAGAGTTTTAAAAGAGTTTGGTGATCTTGTTTGTGATCACTTGGTGACTTGTAATCTTTTTCTTCTTGTGGAGACACCTCTTCGGTAGAGGTTATTGTAAGTTGGAGAGCTCGGTGCTCGGGTCTTCGGTAGACCATTGTAAGGCGTCCTCGGTGGATAGTGGAAACCTTCACGAAGGTGAAGGCGGGGAGTAGAGCGGTGGCTCGAACCTCGAAACAAATACTTGTGTTTGCGATTGTCTTTTGCTCTTGCTCTCCATTTTGCCTTTAAATTTCTATTGCACTATATTGATTTCAATTACTTACTTGTGATCTTGTTTCTTTTTTTGTGCTATTACTTCAACCTTGTGATACTTGTGATATATTGTGTTCATCTCACTATTCATCCATCATACTTTGCCTTGATCGATCATATCTCATACAACAAGGTTGCATTGCGCACCTCTAACCCATTCAAGGGGAATTGGGAGGAAGGAGTTCAGAACCTCTCACGGGGTATTCGGCTCTTAGTCTTGTTTTGAGAGATCGTTGCACATTCATCATACTTAGTTTTAAAAAGAATCATTAGATTAGCAATTACACCTATTCACCCCCCCTCTAGGTGTTTTTCAAAGAAAATGAATAGAGGTGATACGACAAGATATAAAGGCTAAAGGTCATAATGAAGGCATATTGCTCGATAAGAATAAGTAGAGAAAGCTGATCCATGTGCCTGATCCGACGCTTCTCTTTTGGTTCATGTAGTCTACCCCAATACCTGGGACAAATGGCTTAATGTTGTTGTTGTATGGAAAATATCTAAGTACCACATTAGTTAGGTTAATAATAATCAAGATTTAGAGATATATGGTAGGTTATACATATTTAAGTATCATTGTTTCCTTTACAATAATAAGTTATCTTTTATTTACAGTTTTATTCATGATATTATTTATTTATCTTCTATTTATAATTTTATTCACGATATTATTTATCTAGTAGTTTCATAATAGTATAATGGTATGCTTAACGTAATATGCGTGCACACATTCCCTTATTTTACACACTCATTGGGAGATTTTCTGACTCCTCTAGATTTGCCCATCTAGATATGGGGTATTTTTTTGTTGATTAGGCGTCTAAGAGAGATTATGCACATTACAAGGAAACCAGAGCTTTCCTTACTTAGTTATCCTATCTCTGGTATTGACTATGACTTCATTTTTATTACTATTCCGTTTATTTGGTTTCCTATATATTGTGGATTCAACCTTTATTTCATTCCTTTATTTATATATTATCATGCGTGAAATTTATATGTATTATTGCAGTGATCAAATTTATTATAGTTGATTTATATAACTTGTTCATGTTACATAAGGCTTAGCACATATATGTGGGTGCGTATATGCGTCATCGACTCTCGTTGCGTCTCCGCTTTAATATATTTTTGGAAGCGAGACGTGACAATCATACAGCCACCCCCCAGTTCTTGTCAGAGATAGGAACATGGAAGCTCTCAGGATCTTCATTCCGGAATCTCAACCGGTTCTAAATCTCAAGGCAGTTTTCACCCATAATTCCAAAGCCATACTGCTTTTCGATGACATCTCTCATCCTAGATGTCAAAGTCATACAGCCGCCGGAGTTGACTCGACTCCAGACAGAATACCCCGCCACATGGTGACTTTGGGCTTGTTTGATTTTCATAAGTGGCCGTAAGTCGTAAGACGTAAGTGATAAACTCTTCTATAGTTGTAAGTAAGTTACAAATAAGTTTTACAGTGTTTGCTAGGTAATTTAAAATTGTAAGTAAAAAGTGTATTGTATTTTACGGAGTTTGGTTGTCATAATGTGTAAGTCGTAAGTGGAAACGTTGACCACAAAATGAACTATTTGGTGATTTAAATATTAAAAAATATCAATAAATACTAAAAATAAATATAAAATATAAAAAATAGTAAAAATTAAATATATTAAAAATATATATATAAATATTAAAACTAAAACATAAAATTAGTAAATACTAAATATATTAAAAAATAAATATATTAAATATTAGGTAATAAAAAGTTTAATCTAATAATCAAAATTTATTAAATTTATATTGAATATTTCTAATATATAAATAAAGTAAGAATTAAAATTAAGTGGAAGACAATATATTAATCTAGCAATAAAATTATTAAATTATTAATAAAACTTTTATCTAATAATTATATTTAATCTAATAATTAAAAATTCTCATAAATTAAAAAGATTAAAATTATTAATCTAATTAAATTAACTATCAACAATGCAAATTTGCATTATCACAAAATTAACTTTTGTGCTGCAAGTGAGTTATAAATGAGATTTTTATGGCCAAAAAATTAAATGTTTGTTTTGCAAGTGGATCATACGTGGGATGCAAATGCATTTTATGACTTATGGCCCAAACAAACATTGTAAGGCATAGGTCGCTATTGCCACTTGCGACTTGCAAACTTTTACGGTGAAACAAACATTTAAGGAATGAGGAAACTCTATATTATCAATCTGTGACCAATTCAGCCTCCCCAACTCTATTGATCTAACCCAGGACTCTTGTCATTTTGGACACCAAGTTTCAATTTCAGCGCACCCATCTGAACTTGTCCAAACTTCAAATCCCATTGATATTTAACAATTTATCCTTTTCCTGAGATTGAACTTGAGTATGAATATGATCCTGACCTTCGACTTGGTAATTCAATTTCACTTCCTGATTCAATATTGACTGAGGTGTTTTTACCTAAATTCAGGCCTTTTTTCGAGTCAGTTTGGATCCAGTACCAGTCCATTGTGAAATTGAATCACCAATCATTTATGATCATCATATTAAACTTGACCAATTTCATACTTTTGAAAGTCCCATTGATAAATTGGCAAGTTCTCATGGCATTGAACTCAATGAGGAATGTGACTTTGATCCTCAAATTTGTGATCCAGTTCAAATACCTGAATCAATATTGACTCCTGTTATGTTACCCAATTTGAGCAACATTTTAGAGTCAGTTTTGATTCCCATACCTGTCATTCTTGAACTTGAATCACCAATCTTAGAAGTCACATTCCATCATGGGGAATGAATGTGGATTTGAGCTTCATCTTCTTGATTTGGACCTACTTTCTGAACCAATCTCGACTCCCAAACCTTTACTTGATTTAAGTCTTTTTCCTGAGTCGGTATTAGTTCCTGTATTTCCTGAGTCCAAATCAATTATTCCGTTCTGGGACAAGGGTCTTGATAAATTTGACTCTGAAATTATTTTGAAAATTTGGAAATTAGATAGGGTAAATTTTTTAATAAAATTCATAAATATATACATCATTTTAGTGGGTTGTATTATAGAGGTCTCTGGTGGATTCCTCCAGATTCCGTGCACATTGGATTGGGCCGCATTTCGTGGACCAATCAGACCACCACCGGAACCACCACCTTGAGGTGATTTTTTCCTCCCTCTCTATTTGTTTCATGCATATATACATCACGATGCATTGAGGACAATGAATGAGATAAGTGTGGGGGAGGGTTTACTAACATAGAGTTTTTAGATTTTTTTTTTCTTTTGCACTTCTTTTAGGATACTTTTAGAAATCTTCCCTTTTGTATAGGAATTTTCTCTTTCTTTAAAAACTTTTTGAAATAAGAGACAAAGTTTTGATCTATTTTTAAGAAAATTAAGATGATCTTAGAAACTAAGGAAACCTCAATTATGACATCTTAAACTTAGTCGAAATAATAGATCTTATTTAAAATTATAGGTTAAGTATAAAAGATTGGGGAGATAATTTTATCTTGAATTTTTTACCTTAGATAGTATGCACATCACAATTACACATTTTTGGGATGGAAACAAAGACCTAAAATGCCATAAAGCAAAAATAAATAAATAAATAAATATATATAAAAATCACTTATTAAGCTGGATAACTATGCCTCAAGAAGCATGATTATTCACGCCTAACGGTGGTCAAAAGAAATAAATAAATTCCCCTTAGTTTTGTGGCCTTGTTTACTCGAGTCCTTAAACCCGAGGGATGTTTTCTCATCTGGTGCCCTAGGACCGTCTGGTTTGAGAGTCATCGGTTAAAGGCTCACTACCCCGGTAAACTATAAAGCCTATGAAAACTAAGGGAAGAAGGCAAAAAAAGAAGAAAAATAAATAATATATATATATATATAAATAAATGGCTTGATGGTTAGAGTTGAAATCCCAGAAATCTTCAACATCACAAAATGCATATTATTTAAGTTTTATGAAAGATAAAATATTCAATCTAATTTTGATATTCTTACCTTAATTGAAGATAAGATCTTGCATAGAAACTAAGTTTGAGGAAGAATGATTTTTGGTAGACTTATGACCTTAAATCGCTTATTTTTTTGCAAAAATATTTTGAAAACTTGTCTCTCTTTTAAAATGAGTTTTTAAATACTAACATTTATCTTCTTTCTTTATGGATTTTGTGGGTGCAATCTGCTGAAAACCCTCAGGAGACAAAACTCCTCCTCTAGGGTAACCTAGAGGTTTAACGGCTTGTTGCACACGCTCAGTGCAATCGCGTCACCTGCGAAAGTGGTGTAATAACCTTTGTAGTATAGTTTTTCTTTTCTTGTTTTGCTCGGGATGAGAAAAAGATAAGTGTGGGGGTGTGATTAGTCTACAATTATGCATTATTATATCGCATTCCCTACCGATTTATGAATAAAATGTCGGTCTAAATCGTGTTTTGGTCTCTCTTGCAGGTAAATCAAGAGTTTAAGGGCAAAGAAGTAATAAGAGCTTAATTAAACCCAATTTCAGGTAATTAAATCCGCATTATTTGGAGGCTAAGCAAGGGAACATCTAAAAGATGCATTGAACCTAAACCTTTGCTCACGTCAGACGAATATTCGGGCGAAATTATCAGAAACTGAATATACCAAAAAGTCCCTGAAGCGCCACGAATTCTCGCACCAAAACCAAGGACTTTTGTCCCTGGTTTTGCCGCGGATCCGCGGCTATGGTCGCGGATCCGCGGCCCTGCGATGGGGCCACGCGTCGATCTTCGACGCGTGGCCCCGTCTCGTCTTCCAGAAGCCTCCTAAGCCTATAAATACCCCTGCATAGGTCCAGAACGAAACAGTTTTTGATTTTAGGAGAAGTTTTTTATTTTAGGCTAGGGTTTCTATGTTTTAGTGTAGTGTAGGTAGGTGCTCTTCATTTCATTTCTTTTGTATTTTCTTTTCTTTTTAGATCTTGTAGTAGGGCTGAGACATTCAGAGAGAGATAGAGAGGGATTGTTGTAATAGATGGTGACAATCTATATAAAGGTGCTTCCTTTCTTCTCCAATGTAATCTTCTCCATCTTCTACATGATGCTTGGCTAACTTGTTTTTTTCTCATGGCAATCTAACTACTAACCACTAACCATCTAACTACTTACTTGATAATCCACGTGAATCTAATAGCCTCACAAGGCCTTGCTCTTGCAAGAGCCATTGATGGCTCATGATGATGGATTCTAACATTCTAACATTTCTAACACCTAACCCACTAACTTGCTAACTTGCAATGTCTTCTTTATTTCATGCTCACCTCTAACCGGTTTTGATGATTTAATAAGTAGCTTGCAACTTGTTAGTGGTATGGATGTGTTGTTTGAATGTAGAAGATCAATCTTATGGGCCATGCTCTGTATCGTCTCTCGAAGTCAAGGATTAGTGACGGCCAAGGATCTATGTGAGGCAACTATCACTAAGAGGTTAGCATGGTTAGTGGAGCAATTGGTAGTTAGTAGCCATGAGTTTTCTTTTATCTTGTTTTAAAAATCAATTTCAAACTCTTTTATCATTTTTTCTATTATTGATTTTATCATCTTCTTAGTTCACCTTTATTTCATCTTCTTTTCTATTTATTTTTCAAACCACTTCTCTTTTGTTTTCTTCGCCGTTTTCATCGCCTTCTCCACCTACCACATGCTTGATTTCCTTTTCTTTTCTTTTCTTTTTCTAATTCTTTAACAAAGAAGAATTGTTAACATAACACGTGAATAGAGACTGTTAATGCTTCTATCGCCTTCCGTCCCTGTGGATTCGACCCGTTGAGCTAATGCTATAACGGAAGTATCGAGGGAACATTAGCACATACGAGCTTTTCATTGATTTCATAATACACACATTTTTTGAGTGCTAGTTTCGCCTCGATCAACCGGCTTTACTGGAGGGTTGGGTAGTTACAGTCGGTCGACCACCCGATCGACCGGCCTTATGGGCTGGCCTTGTGCACGTTCTTGTGCACATCGGTCGACCGGTCGGTCGACCAAGCTCTGGTTCGGTCGACCGCCAGCGGGTCAGACTGGGATAATAGGGTAAGAAACTTTGTCTTTTTTAACTCCTATAAAATCCCATAAATTCTCATAAATTTCACAAAAATACATTCTTATAAATATTTCATAAACAAATATGTGAGACCAAAAATCAACACATATTACAAACTATTTTTGTGATATAGAAATTAAGCTTAAACACAAAATTGGTATTTTTCGAAAACCAAACTTTGAAATGGAAATCTGATTTTTCTCAAACTTGTACAAATACAAAAACAAGATATTTAAACTCTTTTGAAGCATAGAGTGTATGGATAGAATCCAGTACACATAAAAAGATATATCTTATGTTTTTAACATTAATCCAAAATATGTTTTGTTAATTACAAAACTCTAAACACATGAAATAGAACATCAAAAATAAGTTTTTCCAAATATATGAAGCTGTAATGCCCCGATCCAGTGGGTACGGAGATGTTACTGTGACGTATATACGTAGGTCGGAATACCCTCACGTATATACGCTAAGCATCAGTACAAGTAAGAATCAGAGTACAGAAGCAGAGTGATGATTTACATTCCAGCAATAATAACACAAGTACACAGTTATCATAAGGCATGATATAATATCTCAAGAATATAAGGTTACTATGAAGCACAAAAATAGGATGTGCAATATGAAATACAGGAAAATACTCACGAGTAGCAAGATGAGAATCTCGCGAGCAGATCATGGAGAGGCTGGAAGAAGGGGGATCTGGATAAACAACTGCTAATCCATGCTTCTGTTGTGTCACTCTGATCAGGTATAGCAAGGCCACGGTCCAGACTCCAGGAACTGGACATGAGAATCCAGGATTGTCAGATGCAACCCGCGAGTATATATAATAAGCCAGTTGGCGTGCTCAAGCAGTCACACGTGTATACGATCAAGTGAGGTGGCTCAGGCATACAGGTACAGACAATGACAAGTAACATAAAGGAAATGATAGTAAATTTGAGATCAAGTAAACACATGTATATCAATGAATGTGAATCGAAAACATACATAAAAAATGGTATAGAGAGTATAAGTACACATAAACATGCGATAAATATATTAAACATGTGATAGATACACTAAACATGCGATGAATATAAGTATGGACAAAACTAGTTGTATAAGCTCAGATTATGGATTCATGGGGTTGATACGTCGAGGGGATAATCCAAATAAAGAAATCCTCATTTATATACCACATATCCGATGTCACCATCATCTGAGTTCATACAACTTGAGTTGCCCTCAGGGTAACAGAACTAGGGTGTGTCTATAGTAATCACAGAAATCATATGTTATAAAGCAAGTGTCAACTCAGGGAATAACACTGTAACTGAAGAACATAAAGGTGCTATATTTTAAGTTATACAATAATAATAATCAACACCGTATGATATTTCAATCGCCTCCCTACCAGCGCCTCACATCACTGATAATCCACACTAGAGCTCACACTCGTAGAACTTACTCGGGTCTGATATGTGAGTACCAGGACCCGAACACAAATATCATACGTTCCTAATATTATTACTGTTTGGGTGTTACATTCTTATGTTACTCTTGTCCCTTTCCCACTGGCGTCCCACAATACCGACAGTTCACGCTGGAGCCCGCACTTCCAGTAGAACTCATCCGAACTCCGATACGCGGGTACCATTATTCGAATAGGGGAGAGACCAAATAACACCTGCTCCAAGAGTTATCATTGTACAGGTATGTGTGTGTGTTAATAGGCACTGAGAATGCTTATCATGCTAACACCAGGCGGCACAAGCAGGAGGGAGGAAGTAGCCCTACAGATTCAAGAGGGGTCCCCCACAAATTCAAGAGGTGGCCCCCACCACGTGTATGGTGTGGTACTTTGCTCCATGTGACACTTTGCTCTGAGGGTTGATACAGGAGGTAGTCCTACAGATTCAAGAGGTGGCCCCCACCACGTGTGTGGTGTGACACTTTGCTCTGTGTGCACTTTGCTCTGTGTGGGGAATGGATTCTTGAGGTGACCCCCACGGATTCAAGAGGTGGCCCCACCACGTGTGTGGTGTGGCACTTAGTTCCATTCAGGATCTGCCGGACGCTAGCATGATTATAGGATACATCTTCGTCATCCCGATACCAGGCATGCTCTGCCGGACGCCGGTCTGACTGTGCTATTAATAAGAGTAACAGTACAGGAGACATGAGTACAAGGGATACTGAAGTTCAGGAGTACAGGGATTCAGGAGTACAGGAGTACCAGATGTCTGGTAATAATATGATAATCATGCCAAGTCTCCATAAAAGTGATAATCATAATATGCCATGTAATACGGGTGTCAGGTGTAATAGTATCCGGTTAGGTGCCACAATATCAGGTCAAGTGATAACATGTCAAGTACCGGTGTCAGATATCAGGTGTCAGGTATAGCATGGCAAGTACCAGTGTCGGGTATCATGTGTCAAATATAGCATGGCAAGTACTGGTGTCGGGTATCATGTGTCAGGTATAACGTGACAAGTACCGGTTTCGGGTATCATGTGTCAAATATAGCATGGTAAGTACCAGTGTCGGGTATCATGTGTCAAATATAGCATGGCAAGTACTGGTGTTGGGTATCATGTGTCAAATATATTATGGCAAGTACCGGTGTCGAGTATCATGTGTCAGATATAGCATGACAAGTACTGGTGCAGATATCATGTATTAAAAAGCAAGATAATAATTGTTAGGCATGTAATGATGGTAGTAAAGTAAGAAATGTACTCTCCTAAATCACTAGAAAACGTCGTGAATCCCGGAACACCAGAAATATGCGCACACCATCAATCCATATATTAAAAAATATATATATTATTTTTTTAGAGAGAGAAAGAGGAGAGGAGAGAGTTGGAGAGAGAAAGAAAGGTTTAGAGAGAGATAGTCTAAATTGAGAAAGAGAGATTTTAGAGAGAGAATGAGAATAGGAGAGATAGTAGAAAGAGAAATCGTAGAGAGAGGAGATCAGTTAGAGAGAGTTATAGGGGAGAGAGAGCGTTGTAGGGGGAGAGAGATACGACAGAGAGAGGGAGAGAGAGAGCTGAAAAGAGAGAGAGAATCAGGGAGAGAGATGAGAGAGAAAGAGAGGGAGTAAGGGGCTGCGGCCCCTTGCTCACGCACAGCCCAGGCCAGCGGCCTGGGCTGCCTCTGGCTCTGCCTCTCGTTGACTGCGACCAGGGAGGCGCAGGATGTTGCGCCGGCCGCCGTGGCCGGCGCAGGCAGGTGTGGCCGTCGACCACCCCAAAAGAGAGGAAAGGAGAGGGAGAGAGAAGAAAGAGAGGGGGGAGTGAGAGGGATCTGAGAGAGAGAAGGGACTGGCCGGCCCCTCTCCGGCCAGTGGTAGCCGGCGGCGGCCCTGGCCACCGGCGTGGCCAACAGTGAGGGAGGGGGGAGAGAGAGAGAGAGAGAGAGAGGAGAGAAGAGATGGGGTTGTCGCCCCCTCCTCCGCCCACGCACAGGGGGCCAGGAGGCCCCCTGGCCGTGCTTAGCCGTCGACGCTCAGCCCCCACCAGGGCGCCGGATCTTGAAGAGGGGGGGTGATCGTCGGGCGCCAGCAGAAGAAAAGGAAGAAGGAAAAAAGAAAAAGAAAAAAGAAAAAGGAATGATTGAAAAAGGGGGGATTGTTTATTTAAAAGGGAAAAGTGATAGGATAGGGGATGAGATTGACAGGTGATGGGAGGGGGGAGTGGCCTGTCAGTGGTTGACTTTGGGTAGGGAAAGGAAAAAAGAAGTGAAGAAAAGAAATGAAGTGAGAAGGAAAGAATAATATTATTTAAATAGGGTAAAAATTTGACTGTTTCAGAATCGCTCCGAAAAATTCTCAAAATAGAAAATATTATTTTAAGATGTATGATGAAATCAGATTTGAGAAATTAATTTGATTTTCAAATTAAAAATCTTAGAATCTTCTTGCGATACCAGTCGACACCAAAACCGGTGAATTTTCGATAAATTCTGAAAAATCTCAAAAAATGCTTTTAGTTAGAAAATAAAATTTTAAGAAGTAATGCGAAACCCGTTTCTAAAAATTTAACTCCATTTGAAAACTAAAAATCTGGGAATCGGTCAGCGATGCCAACCACACCAGTTTTGAAGATTTTGCAAATAATTTTAAAAATTTTAAAAAATATTAAAAATTTAAAATATTAGAAAATGATGTTTGAACTGAAATCGGTCAAATCGGACTATCAAAAAGACCAAATCAGGCAATATACTAGGATCGGGCCCCTGGTTCAGACTAGGGCTGACTCCGATTCCATGAATCCAAATCCAATACAAAACAATCACACCAATAATCATAAAACAAAATAAATATAAAACTAAATCAAAGAAATATGATAGAAAAATCAGTATACGTATCTAAGTACGTATTCCAGGAACGGGGTATTACAGAAGCACAGATGTATATAGATGAAATCCAATATACATTAAACTATGTAGCTTGTTTTGATTCTATGTATACATGAAAACCATATATATGTATATTCAAAATCCAAAACTGGTTGTAACGCCCCGATCCCGTGGGTACGGGAGGTTTACTGTGACGTATATACACAGGGCAGAAATACCCTCAGATATATATACTAAGCATTAGTACAGGCAAGAATTAGAGTACGAAAGCACAGTGATAATATACATTCCAGTAATAATAACACAAGTACACAGTTATCACAAAGTATGATACAATATCTCAAAAATAGAAGAACACCAAGAAGCGCAAAAGCAAGATGTACAATATAAAGAACGGGAAAGTACTCACGAGTAACAAGATGAGAATCTCACGAGCCGATCAAGGCGAGGCTGGAGAAAGAGGGTCCGGACAGGCAACCGCTAATCCACGCTTCCATTACGCACTCTGATCAGCTGCAACAAGGCCACCACGGTCCAGACTCTTGAATCTGAATATGAGGATCCAGAGTTCTCAGAAAGCAACTCAGCGAGTACATATGATAAAGCCAGTCGGCGTGCTCAGGCAGTAACACGTGTACATGATCAAGTGATGTGGTTCAAGCATACAGGTACAGGCAATGACAAGTAACATGAAGGAAATTAAAGGAACGACAGTAAATCCAAAATCAAGTAAATACATGTATATCGATAAGTCTGAATCAAAAAACATGAATAGAAAACAGTGTCGAGAGCTTAAGTACAAATAAACATGCGATAAATACATTAAACATACGATAAATACAAGTATGGACAAAACTAGTTGTACAAGCTTAGATTATGAATTCACGAGATTGATACGTCAAGGGGATAATGAAAAGAAGGAAACCTTCATCTATATACCACATATCCGATGTCACCATCATCTGAGTTCATACAACTTGAGTTACCCTCAGAGTAACAGAACTAGAGTGTGTCTGTAGTAATTATTTGTATCACAGAAATCATATGCCATAAAGCAGGGTGTCAACTCGGAGTATAACACCTGATTAAATGATTTATCACTATAACCGGAGAATATAAAGGTATTGCATTTTAAGTTATTCAATAATAATAATCTGTACCGTTTAATATTTCAATCGCCTCCCTACCAGTGCCTCACATCACTGATAGTCCATACTGGAGTTCGCACTCTGGTAGAACTCACTCGGGTCTGATATGTGAGTACCAGAACCTGAACAAAGGAGTGATCAAATAACCCACGTTCTTAATATTATTATTGTTGGTTATAAATTCGTATGTTATTCATCCGATCCATATATTTATGTATGTGTTACCGGTACACATACATTCACTTATGAATAAGACGAGCTATTACTTGGAAACTGATAAATCTGATGGCTTATATTTATAGTGGGTCCCGTCTCTGCCCGGGATAACGACTCAGGGGTTCAGGCTACTACTTCCGGGGACTTATCATTACGCGCCCCACACGACACTTTAGAGATCAGGCTACTGCTTCCGGGGACTTATCATTACGCGCCCCACACAACACTTCAGAGATATCACCATTATAAATATGACATCATACCGGTATCCATCAGTTTCCCCTACCTCAGTATAAGTTGAGTACTTTATTATATATATTGTCTAGTGATAATGTCCATAATGAATACACAGTAATCCAACATCCATGATTAGTCAATTAGGGGGATCAAGAAGAGTATGGTATCAGGAGTCTCCTTGTTACAGGGGTTCAGGAATACATGAGTTCAGGAGCACAGAAGTCCAGGAGCATAAGACTTCAGAAGTACCAGAAGTCTGGTAACAATATAATAATCATTCTAAGTCCCCATAAAAGTTATAATCATGAATGGGCAATATAATATAGGTGTAATAGTAATCCAGTCTGGTGTCACAATATCAGGTCAAATGTGTCAGTACCAGGTGATAGCATATGTCAAGTATCAAGTGATAGCATGTCAGGTGTCAGGTCTCAGGTGTCAGGAATCAAGTGTTAAGTGATAACATGTCAAGTACCAGTGTCAGATGTCAAGTACCAGTGTCATATATCAAGTGTCAGGGATCATGTGTCAAGTATAAACATATCAGCGTCAGGTAATTAACATGTCGGTATCAGGTGAGTTGAATACAGAGCTACAACATCATATATTAGGTAATCATCCGGTTATGTAACATGGTGCAGGAGAACAGTATAGTTAAACATTTTAAGCTCTTCACAATCATATTTATAACAACAAAAGATTAATCTATTAATTAGTTATGCGAAGCCGAGCGAAGGGGGAGCGTATCTAGGCATATCCAATGCAAGTATAATACCAGTTCAATGAATTATAATAACGGCTAATAGGTATTCATATAACATGTTAATTTTAGAAAATCACTTGCATATCACATATTAACTCGCATAATGATGTATCATGTATTAAAAATCAGAACAGTGTTCCCAGAAAAGGTACTCGCTTAAGTTTATATCAAGCTCTAAAATAGAATTAGCAAGACATGAAGCAACACAAAGAAAGTACTCGCCAAAATCATCAAAAAATGGCGTAAAATCTTAGAACACAAGAAATACGTGCACGTCACCAATTCATATTAAAATATATAAATAAATATAAACTCTTAAAATATATAATTATTAATAATTTTTAGAGAGAGTTAGAGAGGGAGAGAGAGGAGAGAGAAAAGAATGAAAAAGGGGGGGAGAGAGAGATAAAAAGTTTGAGAGAGTTATAGGAAAGGGGGGAGAGAGAGAATGTGGGGCTTGCTTGAAATATTAAAGGGGGGTAAGGGAGAGAGTTTGATGGAAAGAAAGGGGTAAAAGAGGAAAGAAGGAAAAGAAAGAAGAAGAAAAGAAAGAAAGGAAGAAGGAAGAAAGAAGAAGGAAGAAAAGGGGTAGGGGTTGGTGGCCGGCGGCGACCTGGGCGGCGACGCCGCCGAAGGAGCGGCCGGCGAGGGGGGCGGCCGACGGCGCCCCTAGGGTGGAGAAGATGGAGAGGGGTTTAGGGAGTTGATGTTGTGGTTGTTGGAGATGGTGGTTGTTGTGGTGGTGTTGGGGAGTTAGAGGAGGAGGAGGAGATAATGGTTGGCTGGTAGAAGTGGAGGAATTGGTAGTGGATTGATGATAGATTGAAAAAGAAGATGAAGGTGGTGGTGATGGGTTTTGGGGAAATTGGAGGAGGAGGAGTGGAAATTGAATAGGAGGGAAGTGGAGGAGGGAAGAGAAAGACTTGAGGAAGGAGATGGTCGGACCTAGGGGCCAGCGGCGGTGCTCGGTGGTGAGGTTGGCGATGGTCATGGGAAAGGGAGAGAGTGGAGTTGGTGGGAGAGAAGGAGAGGGAGAAATGGAGATGGAGGGAATGGGAAGATAGAAAGAAAAAGAAAATAGAAGAAAAGAGAGAGGGAGAGGGAGAGTATGGTGGAGATCGGGGAATGGGATGCTGCTGCAGCTGCAGTGGGCAGGGTATGGGGGAGGACGGGGGGTAGATAGGGGAGAAAGAAAGGGAAAAGGAAAAGAAAAAGAAAAAAGAAAATATTATTTTAATGCGGGTAAAAATTGACTGTTTCAGAAACGCTCCGCAAAATTCTTAAAAATAAAAAAATATTATTTTAAGATACCTGGTGAAATTAGATTCGAGAAATTCAATCTGGTTTTCAAATTAAAAATATTGAAATTTTCTGGTTATACAAGTTGACACCAATACCGGTCGATTTTCGATAAATTCAGAAAAATCTCTAAAAATGCATGTAGGCTGTCTAAAATAATTAAAGACAAGTCATCAAAGGCAGAGTCTCATACTCCAGACGCAGGGCTAGTCTCAGCCAACACAGCCGCACCAAGGCGCGAGGGTCGAAACTCGCGTCCCAGCAGCACCAAGGCGCGAGGGTCGAAACCCGCGTCCCAGCCGCACCAAGGCGCGAGGGTCGAAACCCGCGTCTCAGCAGCAGGCGCGTGGGTTGACACCCGCGTCTCAGTTGTAACCGTCCCGGTTATAGGGTCAATCACAGCCCACATAACGAGGAAAGTTAACCCCCATTATGGAGTATTTTTAGGAGGCACGTACACCCCTGAAACCTCTATAAATAGCCCCGTTGCTATGGAGAAGGGGTCAAATTTTTTAGAGAAGAACTCTAAGAGAAAAGAGCTTGACTTTAAAGCTTCCACAGAGAGAGAGAGAGAGAGTCCAACCCTTCAGATAACTTGCTGCGTACAAGTTAATCTTTGCCTACAATCTCCTGGTTGACAGAGCTATGCTACTCCGTCCACCATCCGAAGAGAAGATCCCAGAAGTTCTCGACGTTCACCCGGTCAACGAAAAACAAGATTCACTTCCACCGCCACTTGAAGAACCCAGCACTAAACAAAGGGGAGATTCAAGACTCAACATCTTCCCTCCCTTGTAGTCGGAGCATTAGTCCGTTGTAATCTTCCAACTGATTCAAGGAAACTTTACATCGAATTCTTCTACTCCGTACCAAACAAGTGATGGCGACTCCGCTGGGGACTACTTTCGTTACTGACGAACAAGTTGTGGCGCAAGGTGATGTCCTATACAAGGGGAAAACGGTCGAATCGCTCGTCGTCGAATTCGACCAGGCAAAGTATGAAGAGTTCCTCTCTTCCGGCTCCAAGAGCCCAAAGGCCAGCGCCTACCGCAAGGTCTCTACGGGGACTTGCCCCGAAGTCCGCTCTGAGTCTCTCTCAGAGGCACCTGCTGTGAGGGATGTTGTGGCCAATCACGCCAGGCATGACACACACGCCAACGTCTCTCAGGAGACCCGCGTCGTCAAATTCTCTGACGTCCAGCCGATCCACCCTCTTTCTCAGCACCAGGTCGTCGTTGGTTTCTCTCAACCCCCACGACGCAACCGGAACGCTGAGCGCCGACAGAGGAGGCGTGCGCGTCAACTGCAAGTTGGAACAACTGATCGTCCAACTGAGGCAGGACGCAAGGTTCAAACCGGCGTCTCTGCCACGCCACATCCTGCACGCGAAATCCGCGTTTGGCAACCCAAACGTGAGGTTCACCAAGTTGGCCCCTTTAAAGCCCTACTCCCCAGACGCCAAGGCGAAGCTTGCGCGCCTCGTCGAGTACAAGAGGCACGCTCCTCTAGGCATGAGGCCCAGCTGCCCTACATCTCTCAAGCGTCTCTGCCCCGGTGCAATAATCAGTAACGCGATAGTCGCGTCTCTTCTCAGCAGAGACGCCAGACGCGCGTCCTGAAGACGCGACGCGAGAGCTGCGTTCATGCGCCCCGTGTCGCTGAACCCTGCGTCCCAATAGTGCAGGGCAAAGAAGCTTTCCGCCCTCGACATTGCGAGGCTAATCTCTTTGATCCTCCTCCCACGGATCTGAGGGATTATTTGACAAAGAAAAAAGTGCTAATCAGATCACTTTGTCATGTTGCTGCCAACGGCTTATCACGATGCTTTCTGAGTGCCATTGCAGTTCAGGTGCAAACCAGCAGTCTCTAGTTAGACAGCTGACCCTGATTCCCCGATCAGCTAAGAGAAGTCGCTCCCACAGGAGGAGGATTTTCTCTGACACTGAATATCCAGAGCTCACTGCAAACATGGTGAGCAGGAGCAGAGGAAAACAACCTGCAATTAGTTCCGATGATGAGTCTGACACAGAACCGGAAGGAGTGTACCGACACACTCGCACCTGGACCGGGGCAATTCCCCCGATTGACTACAATGCTCTAGTTCGGGGCATTGAGGTGAATAACTCGCATTCCGCTATTGCAGAGTCGCAGGCTTCAAATTCCTCCATGGAGAAAGAGGCCTACATATACATGACTAGCACTCCTGAGGAGACCGCCAGGCGCTTGGAGCAGCAAGCCCAGGTTCAGAAGGAACAATTCGAGATGATTCGCGCTCAGTAAGAATCGATCGACTCCCTCAAGCAGATGCTCGCACAGTTTCTTGAAGACAAGAGGAAGTCAACTAACAAAGCCTCCTCTAAGAAGTCTAAAGGCAAACGAAAAGAGGGGAAAGCTCGTCCTCTGTACATATTGAGGAGAAAGAGCGGTCTACTTTTGATTTGTCTAAGTCCTCATCACAGGAGAAGGACGACCAAAATCAGGGAAAGGTTCATTCTAAAAGAATGAATCAGTTGGAGCAACGTCTTGAGGCCCTTACCAACCGGAAAGGCCTCCAAGAAGCAGGAGTGGTCAGGCCATATCCGGCCGAGTGGGACCTGGTCCCATACCCGCCCAAGTTCAAGGCTCCAACCCTCCAAGCATTTGATGGGAAAGGTTCACCGAACCAGCATATCTACTACTTTAAATCCCAAACAGGGAATGTGGTAGATAATAATGCCATTCTAGCACGCTTGTTCATCGGCACCCTAAAAGGGCTTGCCTTTGAATGGTTCATGAAGCTCCCAGAGGGCTCCATCAAGAATTGGGGTGACTTGGAGAAGCTCTTTCTGACGCGCTTCTTTGAAGATGACTCGGAGGTCAACATGCCTACCCTTTTAGCCACCAAGCAGCGAAAGGGAGAGTCCGTTAAGTCTTTCGTAGAAAGATTTCGGAACGTAGCACTCCGATGTCCAAGTGGTATGACCCAGGTCACCCTGGTGGAAACATGCTGCCATAATCTCCAAACTTCGCTCCTTGCCCAAATAGGAGTTGCCGAAAGCCGCACCTAGAAGCAGTTGATCCAACAAGGTGAACAGGCTGAGGAAATCGTCGCTCGGGTAAGGGCAGAAGAAAACAAACCCCGACCTGAGAGGACAGCAAGGGTGAGCCAGACACATCCCTCCAGGCCAAAAAGAAGGATAACTTGGCAGCAGAGACCAAATCCCCTGTCAAACCTCAACCGGTCAAGGGAAGTGGCTCTTCAAGCCAACCACGTGCTAACAAGTAGTATTCCTTCAAGGATGAACATGTCGACTCGCTCTTCAAACTACTCAACAAGAGCAACCGACTGAAACTCCCTGAAGCTAGGCGCCCCGAAGAAGTCGGTAAAACCGATAATCCCAACTACTGCATGTATCACAGGATGTTGGCGCACCCCACCAAGAGCTGTTATGTCTTCAAGGACATCCTTCAGGCTCTGATTGACGCGGAGGTATTAAAACTCCGTCCAGAGCAGAAGAAGGTGGCGGCCAACATGACGTCGTTCCTCCAGTTTGGAAGGCAACCTCCAACACCCTTTGGAGTAGTCCCTATCCCAAGAGGAGAGCTGAGAATGGTCAACACAGACCCTCACCAACAGCAAAAGAAGGGCCTGGTACCCGTTTTCACACCTCAGGGAGAAGTCATGTGGGTTCATCCCGACTTTGTGGATGGCCAGCAATGGACCACTGTTACCAGCAGAAGGTCCAAAGGCAAAGCGAAAGCTTCGTCTTGTAATGTGGTGTGCGCTTCTTCTCGGGAAGCGGAGACTGATGTTCCCTCACCGACCGATTCAGAAGAGGAGACGATAGTCCTGGCCACAGAACCCAGTCAACTGGTGGCAGAAACCCGTTCAGGGCAGTCATATTTGAAAAAGTATGACGAAATGGCGGTAACTCCTCCAAAACCCGCTGCAGAGCCAGCCAAGCCCTCCACGAAGCAACCTGTGGAGAAACAGAAAGAGCTTCGGTTTTCCAGAGTTCTTTCGAAAGACATAGCGGAAGGATCCACAGCACCTTACCGCTTTGATGTCCTGGCCCAACTGGCCAACATCCCGGCCCGGATTACTCTTTATGAGCTTCTTAGGCTATCGAAGTCGACCAGAGAAGCTCTACAAGAGGCCTTGGCTAATGCTGAGGTTTTCATGACCCAGGTGCCGATCAGACCAAAGGAGGAAGATGTAGAGGACTGCCTCCATACCCCCCAAAACGTTCCCTGCATCACCTTCACGGCAGATGATATGCAAGTCAAAGGGAAACATGATCGACCCCTTTACTTCGCGGGGTGTATTGGATCATCTGAGGTAAACCGCATCCAGGTAGATCCCGGGTCCGCATTGAGCATTATGCTTCGCCGAGTCATGCAACATCTCGGGATTCCCACTCACCGTTTGAGCGCCACCCAGACTACTATTTATGGGTTCAATGCCAATAGTACCCATCCAATGGGGACGTTAAGCTCAGATGTCAGATTGGGGACCTAAGGTCGGAGGTGACATGCTACGTGATAGCTGCTGACACCTCCTACAACTTGCTGTTGGGACGACCGTGGATTCATCGCAATTCTATCGTTCCCTCTACTCTCCACCAAGTCATGAAATCATCGACGGGAGTGGAAAAGTACGAACGTTGATTGCCGAAAGGCATCCGTTCAAGGGAGTTGAAAATTATTTCACAGATTCTCTCCTATATCAGGAATTTGTGGAAACTGATGAAATCCCGCACCAGAGGAGCCCGACTCTGGTAATGAAGCCGACACCGAGCCGGAAAAACAAGAATACATTTGGGAACTAGACCCACTTGTAACGGGCATTAATAAGCTCGATGTTGATAATACCTCCGATGATGTAGGCGGATGGTATATTAATGAAGACTTAGATCTGGCATATTTCTCTGTGTTTGCTTCTGATTCAGTGCCGTCAGACACTAGTACCGATTTGGATGACGATATCTGGTCGGCAATGGATGCTTTGACATCATTGCATGTACCAGTGAAGTCATCCTTCGAAACGCACCAAGATGCCGGCGATGTGCAAGAATCAATATTCATGGTTCTAGCGAGACGGAAAGGCCAAAGACCAATTCTTTTCAAACGAATTGAATCCGAACCGATGACCCATGAAGAATCAGAAGGCGAGCAAGAATCCCCTCAATTCGATCATTATGAGCCAAAGGCGCTCAGAATGATGAAAAATATGGGATATGATCTAACAAGCGGACCAGGGTTGAACTTCGGCAAAGGAAGGAAAACACTACTCCGATCTTTTGTACCAAAAGGGAAAACCCCTGATTATTATCATCGGACTCGCAGGGGGTTGGGCTATGTGTCAACTCCGACCCCATCAGCTTCTGAGTCTGAAGAGTCTTTATGTCATGATTACTCATCGGGCACGTCATCGTGGGAGTCAGATGTTAGTGTCGGTAACATCTTCAGAGAACTTTCAGTGAATATGGTTTCAACAAGCCACCTGGAAGACGGAGATGAAGAGATGATCCAATCCGATACAGATCCTTGGATCCAACACTTGAATAATCTTCGGGATACTCGCTTCGAACAGCGTGAGCCACCCACAGAAGATAAGGTTGTTCAGATCAATCTAGGAGATGAGGCTAACCCTAAGCCCATCTTCATAAGCGAAGGCCTGTCACCTTCAGAGAAAAAGGGTCTAATATCTCTGGTACAAGAATATATAGACGTCTTCGCCTAGAATTACGAGGATATGCCCGGACTTGATCCTCGAGTGGCTATGCACCGCCTCAACATTAATACGGACAAAAAGCCCGTCAAACAACAATAGCGACGGTTCCGTCCAGAAATGATGGAGGCAATTCAATCAGAAGTCAGAAAGCTTATAGACTCTGGCTTCATTAGGGAAGAACAACATCCTGATTGGGTAGCCAACATCGTCCCCGTTGCTAAAAAGAACGGGAAGATCCGAATCTGCATCGATTTTCGTGATCTAAACGAGGCCTGTCCCAAGGATGAATTCCCACTGCCAATCACAGATGTCATGATTGACAACACATGTGGATTCGAGCGAATGTCCTTCATGGATGGATTCTCAGGATAGAATCAAATCAAAATGTATCCCGATGATGAAAAGCATACCTCTTTCAGGACACCACTGGGGGGTATACTGTAACACCGTCATGCCCTTCGGACTGAAGAATGCAGGGGCAACATATCAAAGGGCCATGAACGCCATTTTCCACAAACATATGTGCAAAACGGTGGAATGCTATGTTGACGACATCGCAGTAAAAAGCCGCGCTAAAGGTGATCATATAACTGATCTAAAGGTTGTCTTCGACATCATGCGGGCCCATCAGTTGAAGATGAACCCCGCCAAATCCTTCCTGGGGGTGGCCAGTGGAAAATTCCTAGGGTTTGTAGTGACCTCTACGGGGATTCATTTTGACCCGAAAAGGTTCGCGCTATCCAGGAGATGCAACCTCCGAGAAACCTCAAGGAGCTCAGGGGATTGCAAGGACGATTGGCGTATATCCGAAGGTTTATCTCAAATCTATCCGGGAGATGCCAACCCTTTTCCAAATTAATGAAGAAAGGCGTTTCGTTCATTTGGGACAGCGCTTGCCAGCAAGCATTCGAGGAAATTAAACAGTACCTCACGCAACCGCCAGTTCTTACAGCTTCGGTGTCTGGAAAACCTTTCCTGATATACGTCCGAGCGATGGATCATTCTTTAGGAGCTCTACTAGCTCAGAATGATGATCAGGGACGAGAGCAAGCAATCTACTATTTGAGTAGAGCAATGATCGAAGCCGAACATTGGTACAGCCCGATCGAGAAGGAATGTATGGCATTGGTGTTTGCTATTCAGAAAATGCGACACTATTTGGTAGGCCAGACGATAAACGTCATATCAAAAGTCAACCCCCTGAGGTTACTTATGACAAAGCCTTCATCGTTAAACGGCCGACTGGCAAAATGGGCCATATTGCTATCCCAATATGAAATGCACTTTTTGCCACAAAAAGCCGTGAAGGGTCAAGCGGTGGCAGATTTCCTGGCTGAGCATTCAGATCCGAGGGCAGCCAAACTTTACGAGGATCTCCCAGACAAGGTCGCTGAAGCCTGCCAGACTCAGACATCCTTCGAAAGGCAAGTGTGGCAACTTTTCTTTGACGGTGCAACGAGAACAAGCCCAAAAGGACATATAGTGGCAGGAGTAGGAGTAGTACTCGTCTCCCCACAGAACTATGTGATTCCTCGAGCTGTCTCGTTAACCGAGCCTTGTTCCAACAATGTAGCAGAATACAATGCCCTCTTGATTGGAATGCAGCTCGTCGATGAGATTAGCGTTAAAAATCTTAAGGCATATGGTGACTCCAAACTCATCGTCAGCCAAGTTCGCGGGGAGTACAAAGTCAGACATGAAGACCTAGTACCCTATTACAACGCAACTGTCCACATGGCTGAAAGGTTCACCAACTTTTACATTGACCATGTGTCACGCAAGCAAAATGCGCATGCAGATGCACTAGCATCCCTCGCTGCCTCCTTAGTCCTTCCAGCCGGAGCAGTAGAGAAGATATTTGTCCACAGCCATGACCTGTATTGTCCGAGAATTGCTCTTGAGGACTACCGGGAGCCAACGAGAGATTGTCAAGGCAAAGAAACGCTTGAGTCGTCAGCCGGTCCAAAGCCTAGAGACTGGCGATTCCCCTATATTGATTACGTCTTGTATGGCATCCTGCCAGAGGACACCAAAGAAGCGGCTGCCATTAGAAGGAAAGCTCCCAAATTCTACTATAATGCGATCACACGTACACTGTATCGTCGATCGCATGACGGGATCTTGCTTCGTTGCCTTTCGCAAAAGGAGGCACAGGAGGTATTGAAAGAAGCCCATGACGGCATGTGTGGAGCCCATCAACCTGGCCCAAAACTTGCATACCGACTCCAAAGGTTGGGATATTATTGGCCCAAGATGATGCTGACGCCATCACTTATGCCAAAAGATGTCACGCCTGCCAAGTACATGGCGATTTCATCCATCAAGCACCAGGATACCTTCACTCTACGACCTCTACCTGGCCATTTGAAATGTGGGGGATGGATGTAGTTGGCCCAATCAGCCCTCCATCATCAAAAGGACATCGGTTTATTTTGGCCATAACCGATTACTTCTCCAAATGGGCTGAGGCTGTTCCTTTGAAAGAGGTGAAGTCGTCTGACGTGATCAAATTCATCAAACATCACGTCATTTACCGTTTTGGGGTACCTCGGTGAATTGTCCATGACAATGGACCCCAGTTCATCAGCCAGGCTTTCCAGAGATTCTGTGCGAACTTCAGAATCCAGAGTGTATCCTCAACGGCATACTACCCCGCCGCTAATGGTCTCGCAGAAGCTTTCTACAAGACCATCGGCAAACTTCTCAAGAAATTCGTCTTGAAAAGTCAACGTGACTGGGACGACAGGCTAGCTGAATGCTTATGGGCTTATCGCACAACTATTCGAACCCCAACTAAAGCTACGCCATTCTCTTTGGTATACAGGTATGAAGCCGTACTTCCACTAGAAATCCAAATTCCATCTCTACGCGTCGCCCTGACAGCAGAGATGATAAATGAGGAGAAGCATCGACAGCGACTCCAAGAATTGGAAGCCTTAGATGACAAACGTCTGCAGGCCCAACAACAAATCGAGCTTTACCAAGCTCGGATTTTCAGAGCCTTCAACAAGAAAGTCAAGGTGCGGACTTTCAAGAAAGGTGATCTTGTCTTAGCCGTCAAAAGACCTATGGTGATGACACATAAGACAAAAGGAAAATTCCAGCCCAAATGGGAAGGACCATTTGTAGTGGAGTCAGTCTACTCAAATGGATCATATCACCTCATAACCTCAAATGGCGATACACTCATGATGCCGATCAATGGCAGATTCTTGAAGAAGTACTATCCTTAACAGTACTCCTCCTCTGATCAAGTTAAAAGTACACCTCTGATCAAAACAAGAAGAGCATCTTCATTAACATCCGACGCCTCCGACGGTTAAGGATAGAGGAAAATGTTGGCTTCTAAACCCAACATAAGTCTTCGACAACTCATCATGCTGAGGAGAATAGCATGGCTAGCCCAACTCAAAACGGTAGTTGGTAAAGGCACCTCAAATCCGTTGACAGCTGAGGATTTGCTAAAAATCCTAAGGGACATGTTTCCATTTGATCCGACACCTCCGACGGTTAAGGATAGAGGAAAATGTTGGCTTCTAAGCCCAACAAAAGTCCTCGACAACTCATCATGCTGAGGGGAATAACATGGCTAGCCCGACTCAAACGGTAGTTGGTAATGACATATCAAACCCGTTGACAGCTGAGGATTTGCTAAAAATCCTAAGTGGATGTAGTTCCACTCTTCCCTCCAAAAATCCCTTACCAATTCTCATTCACAGAATGGTAGGACTACAAAATACAATCATTGCTACGTTAACATCATACCTCTGGTAATGAAAATTTTCAATACTCCCTGTCGAGTACAAACTTTACTTGTCAACTCTGCATGGAGTAGCAAACCTTCAAATTTGCCAAGTTAACACTATACCTCTGGCTCTTCAAACTTCACTTGTCAATTCTCATCAATAGAATGGCAGGCCCTCAAATTGCTCATATCGCAAGTCCACTACTGTCAAGTTAATACCACACCTCTGACAATATACTGTTAAGTTAACATTACACCTCTAACAGTAATCAAGTTACTGCCAAGTTCATTATTAAACCTCTGACAGTTATCTTCCCTCAGACTTCTAGATCGAAGCTGAAATGAACGATGCTAAGTTTAATACTACACCTCTAGCGTCCAAGTCATTGCTGAGTTCAACAATACACTTAAGGCCATGACTTTCCCTCGGACTTCCTTGTTAAAGTCGAGATGACCAATGCTAAGTTCAAAATTACACCTCTAGCATTACCCACACTGTCAAGTTAAACATCACACCTATGACAGTGACACTTTCAGTTTTCCCAAATGTAAGCTGAAATGCTTCTGAGTTAAGTTAATATCACACCTCTGACTCACATCCTTGTCAAGTTAACATCACACTTCTGACAAGACTACGTTCAACCCGTTAAGTTAATATCACACCTCTAACGGTAAAAACTTTCCTAGATCCCCCGCGAATCTAGTCTCACTTGTTATTCTCCCCAACAGAACAACAAGACTACCTAAAAACATTGTTAGGTTAACATTATATCGTTAACAGTGTTTTTATCAATTCCCCAGCTATCTTAATCAAGTTAAGCCTAAACCTCTGATAAAGGTTCATCTTCCCTGGGGGTACAATTACCACCTGTCGCTTTCTTTTATAAAGTGGCAAGTCCACAAAAATTATCTTATCCCTTGTCAAGTTAATATCACACCTCAGACAACATTGCTGAGTTCCTGAAATATGATCTCTTTCTACAAAATTTGACTCGTTAAGATTATCATCATAATTTTGACAGGTCAAAGGTTCTTTACTTCTATTCGTCTGACTTTCAATACAAAAAGGGAGTTCAAGACAACAGAAGAAGACAAAAAGAAATGTGTCGCTTTTATTTATATCCAACATATGAAAGTGATACAAAACGCTCTCTTATACAACAAGATTGAGTGTTATAGATAAAAGAGTACAAAGAGGTCCCTTTCTCTCTCAAAGGTTGCACTCACTTCTTGAAGCTGCTCACAACTCCAAGTACAAGATGTTTGGAAGGGCGCCAAAGTAGGATTGAACACTGTGGCGACGATCGGAAGCTGGTTGCACCATGATGCATGATGTAAACATCGAAGAAGCCTCTGATTGACCGAGAATAATGGTGTTTCTTGAGGTCGGAAGGCAGCAGAATCTTCTGATTCCACCTGACCATCTGAAGCGGCGGGGTATGATCCTTCGTTGATGAACATCTCCACCACCAGAAAGTCATCCAATGAGCATGGAGTTTTCATCGATGTCACTTCTGGGGTAGGTGAAGGGAGAATCCAAGACCATACCCACCACTATATCCACCGCCATCCTCACTCTGACCATGCCATGCCAAGAAGCATGACTGGTGCATTGAATCCAAAGAGATCTTGGCGAGGGTCCGATCCTCGTCTCCCGAAGACGGGAGCTATGACTTCTTCTCCTGTGGTCGACAATCGACCAAGTTCGCTGGCCGATATATTCTCCCAAGGGCCCAACGAACATGAAAAGGGATGATTTAGTTAGAAGATCTGAAACTTAGTATGTTTCAATAAGAAAAACTAAGTGACAGACGCAGCTATTGCGAAAAACTGCAAACGCAGGAATGACCCGCGTAGTGAACCTAACTTCTGCGGCGGCAGAAGCAGACGCGATCAAAGCTGTGATACACACAGATTTCAGACGCAGTCTAGTTTTGCATCCGCGTCTAAGGTATGAGGCGCAAAAAGAATCAGATGCGAAAATTGCCGTCTTCCTGTTCGACGAACAGGGGTTGCAAAATTCAGGGCTGAAAATTTCTTGGCAGTCATACCCGCAGCAACCCCCATTAAGGGTTGAACCTTCTGCACCAAGGCGCGGATATAAAAGGTGCTTAAGGAGACGCTTCTTGATCTTGAAATCACTTGACAGTGATAATCTTCTGGAGAGATTAAACAGAAGCATGATAGCTCTGGGTCATCATCATCAATGGAGGCAAGTCTCAGATACAAATCCTTGAAGAGGAAAGGCAGAATCGCTCAGGGCTTTCGCTCTCAAAGGAAAGCAGTCTAAGTAATGAACTGCTAAAAGGAGAAGCTAAGCCCTATTTATAGGCAAACCACAAAGCCTGTGATTAATGGCCCGCTAATCAGAACCGTCGGCTTTAATTCCCACACGAATATCAAAGCCCAATAACAGGCTGACGCATGGACTATCGCTTCGGGAAGCATCGAAGACGCGAGTCTCCAATCGCCAGCGCCGATTCGGCATTTAAAGGCATTAATGCCTGAACCCAATGAAGGACTGACGCGTGGACCGCTGCTTCGGGAAACATCGGATAATGCGAGTCCCCAATTGTCAACAACGACTTGACATTTAAAGATCCCACGAAATCTTTATGACAAGCTACATGTAACGCTTGGGAAGTTGCACCAAACGCAGGCCCAAGAGCCGCGTCCAGGAACTTGCGTCCCTTTACGAATTTGAAAATGGCATTCCTTTTCATTCCAGTCAAGAGAACTGCAACCGCGTCTCTCAAAGTGATTCAAAGTTGCATCCCTTTACAGCAAAAGGGACCCATTCTGGGGGTCGCGCTTGGAAATCACATAAAAGTGGAAAGTCGCGTCCTGAGACTTGTGTCCTCAACGGGGAAGGCCTATGGCATTCACAAGTATCTTGGAGCTGCGTCGACATGGCGAGATGATAATGGTGTTCCTATCATAAACTCAATACAATTTGAGATTGCACCAGGTCAAGGACCCACTGCCGCGTCCTCATATCTATGCGTCAGTTTTGAGGAGCATAAAACTGCGTCCTCACGGCATCCTGAATTCTGTACTTGGGCAGAGTTAAGGGCTGCGGCTAGGGAGCCGCACCCAAAGCTGCGTCCTTCGCGCCAACTGGACAGGTCAGAGTTGCGTTTCCCGGGACTGCGTCTCCACCACAAAATCAGAACCGCGTTTGGCAAACTCAGTTCAGCTTGAGTTTATTCAGAGTCAGCCAAAGATCACAACCAAAGAGTGCAGCTAAGAAATTGGATTCATCTACAGTGGAACAATGAAGATGGAGCAAAATTTCAAGTGACTTTTATTATTTAAGCCAAAAATGATAAAAGTGATACAAACACTCTTGATGAATTGGGCGTTCTGTCCCTAAAAAAAAAGGGAGGCTAATAATCTTGATTAGCCAAAGAATGAATTTGTTCTCGGAGGCGATGTATCTCATGCTGACGTGCTTTCTCAGCCTCCATGAGAGCCTGGACCCGCAGCTCCTCCTCGGACAAAAATCTCCTCGCAGCCAGCTGCGCTCGTAGGGATTCCAACTTGGAGGAATGAGCAGAGAGGTTTTCTTCAACCTGCATCCTGGCAGCTTCCAGCTCTTCCAGCTTCTTCCTGGCAGTGGCAAGCTTCTGCTCATTGATTGCAATCAAGACTTCTGCTTTAGCTATGGTGGCTCGAGCAGTGATAATAACCTGCTCTGCGCTCTGCATGACGAGTTCAGATTCCCTTGAATCGCCAATCAGCCTTTGATGGTCCGCCTGGAAGTGTTGGAGATGGGGGGTCTCTTCAGCTATCCTTTCCTCCATCTCCTTTCGCTCTTGTTCCTGAGCAGCAAGAAGCCTGGTCAGGGTTGCCCGGGCCTCGTGAACTGAGCCGGCGTCTTCCAAAGACTTAAGCTCTCTCAGATCACTCCCCAACTGCTCCACCAGCAGCAGACACGCCCTAGCCTGTGAAGGACCTCCAGTATGACTGATGTTCCCAATCAAATTCTCGAGAAGCACTCGGGCAAATTCAAAGAAACTACCCCCAGAGAGGATGAGGTCAATACATGATCGCATGGAAGCAAAGAACTGCTGTACCATTTGACGTGCCAGTTCCTCCATGATATCATTGGCCGGAGAGAACCCTGCTGATGTACTCCCAGATCCCCTTTCTATCATAGGGTGAGAGATGGGAATCAACTCGTCCCGTACAGAAGTAGGGTCAACAACAGACACGGTAGAAGCTGAGATGGTCACCGCCACTTCTGGCGCAGTTACGACTGTCGTAGCGGCCTCCATGGCGACTGAAGTTGCAGTGAACTTGGCTTCTTCAGAACCCTCGGTCGGGGGTTGAATTGTATTGCCTGTTGGCTCGACGCTGGTTGCCCCTGTTGAGTCGGCGCTGACTGCCAAGCCCTCTGCCTGAGCTTCCTCAGCACTCTCTGCAGATCACCAAAATGTCAGTCATGACAATAAAAAGAAAATAGTCAGAACATCAATATTTCCTTACCAAGCTGAGGGTCCGAAGACGGCAGATCCCTGGGCAAATCTTGCAAGGTTGAAGTCTTCCTGACCTCAACAATTGTCCTCTCTTGAGGCATCTCAGCAGTAGCCTCAACACCCTCCTGCTGGGCCAGCTCCTGTATCATCTCCTCGATATGGGAGGAAGTCGCAGCCTCGCTGTCCGCGGCCAACCCTGCAGCATAAAGGGAAAATGTCAGAACATGTTCTCTAGTTAAAAAAGGAAACCGGGTCAACAAGACGATAAGAGTACCTTCAGCAGGAGCAGTTGCCGCTTGTGATAACGCCATCGCCGATCACACCCGTATATTTCTTCCTCCGAGATATGTGAGAATTTGCTCGGATCTGGAAGAGCGGGTTCATCACCAAAATCGACTTCATCACCCGAATCATATTCGTCCTCTCTAGACAATGAAGATGATAGTTCAACGCGAGAAGCCTCGGCAATTGAGGTCTTGCCACCAAATACCCCAGTAGTAGGGCTGGGGTCAACTACTCGCGAGCTAGAGATTAATACACCAGGAGACCCAGGCTGTTGTGCCTCATCTCCCCTTTCACGAGCCAAAGAAGACCCTGGTTGAGTTGAGACCCCCGGAATCTCAACATCATCCTTGCCCATCAGGGCAATCTCGAGCTGGTCAGCCTCATCAGTTGCGATGGGTTCATCAGCGAGCTCCCCTTCTTCTAAAATTACGGAGCCCCTGCTGCGCAATCCATGAGAACGAACAAGACGGGCATCATCTTCCTCCTCCTCTTCTTCCCTCCGCTCTTCAACGCCGGAAGGGACGGCCTCTTCAGCCGTCAAGTCTTTCCTGTCCCTCTTCGGGGCAGGCTCAGCCGTGGAAGTAGGGGAAGGCTCAGCTTGAAAAGTAATGCCATGAGGACATTTTTGCACTGCCTGTCGACGCCTTCTGGCAGACTGCTCCCTGGGTACTGCTGCTCTCGGCTCCCCTCTGGCCTCCCTCTGAGCCGCCTGATATTCATCAAAGCCTCGCGAGCGCTTGTTGGACGCCACCTTCTCTTCATAAGACGCATTAATGCTCTTAATGCATGAACGCTCCATTGAGTAGCCAGGCATCTTGCTAGCCTGGAAATACCAGGTGCAGAAGCTAAGGCTTGCATAGCAGTTTGGCGTCTTATGAGGTAAACAGAAAAGAGCCTGTGTCCCCCCAGCCACGCTGTAATATCAAGCTCGAGCCCCTTCAAACAGATTTCCACTGAAGGCAAGCTGAGCGTTAGGATTGCCGACATATAGTTGGTCATAGCCGAACTGTCGGGCGAAGCGGTTCGACATATAAGGCTCGATCGTGCACGAGTTCCCTTGCCGAAAGAGCAGATACCCGGGCCGGATATTGATGAGCCACCAGAAGACTCCCGACGAAAGCCTCGTGAAGTCGTCCGGACCTACAATGTCAGCGAACTTATCCCCATAAGCAGCATCTGTAATCTCGGGGAAGCAACGGTTGAGATGGTAATTTGAAGCGTTCAGGATGCACTTCCGAACGAAGAACATATAGTTGTGGGACCAACTCGAGCTCTCCAGTTGCTGCACAAAGGGGACAAACACCTCGGACCGAGACACTGGCGTCATCAGTAAGGGGCAATGCATCACGTACCAAGCCATTAAGTACGTGTAGGGAAGCTCGATCCGAGGGTTAGGGGTCTTCACTCTTGGCCTTCCCTCTGAATCGACCTCCGGTTTACCTTGGGAGTCGATGATGGCCTCCACCCTGCACAGGCTCAGAGTCAGGGCCCGCAACCCGCTTTGGATACCGGCTACCATTGTCGGAAGGAGAGCTATGGACCTACCATAGGCCAACAACACCGTCGGATACACCACGTCGGCAACAATCACCTCATGCGGCAGTGTCGGCACTACACAGCGCTTCAACCACAGCATGAGGAAACCTGCCGGCAGTGTCCAGTTAGAAATGGGGACCTGGGCCTGGTGATGGAAACTTTCAAAAATCGTGTCAAGTTTGAAAGTGTCTTCGTTCAACTCTGTGGTATAAGAGCTCACAGAGGCGGCGATCCTTTCGGCGATTTCTTCGTTAGAGCTGGGAGCCGACTGGTTACTGAGTGGTCTTTCTCGGTGATACCATTAAATAAGTAGCTCGCCTAAGACTGCTGCTTAACTCCCCTAGTCCTCCAGGAGGTTATTTGGCCGCAGATGTGGAAATGACATAGCACCTCCCAGTAGGTCTCATATACACGAGGGCACTCTTTCTTCAAGAGATGAAGCTCCTCAGAGGTGGGGACGTATTCCTCATAAGGAGCATCTCCCATTACCAGCCCCGAGACTTCATATAATTCATGCAGGGCCAGTCCCATTTCTCCAACTGGGGGGAAGAACGTCCCCGTCAAAGGGTTGTAATGCTCCAGGATCCCAAAGAAATTTTGGGAATTCTGTGGGATGCCATATTGCACAGCCCTGACTGCTTGGTACAGTCCCACCTGGTCCAATAGACCTCCAAGTTCAGCGAGGAAAAAGCTCACCACTTGCCCCACCAGTACTTGTCGTGGAATGAACCCACCCGAGCGGGTGGAAGTCAGTGGGAAAATCGCCCCCTACCTTCATGAATTGATTAATAAAGGTAGTGCTGAGCTGTGGGGTTTCCCCTACTAGGTAATCGGACCTGAATAATCCAGGAAACAAACCAAAGATCTCCCTCCCGTGTCCACCCGAGTGCACCTTCCTGGCGCCCAGTATGCCAAGAGAGACACTGGGAACAGATCGGGCAAGATCCCATTCCATTGCCCGAGGGACAGACATGTGCTGAAGGTAGGATAGGGGATACATTCTCTCCATATTTGGAAGAAAGAATTTCCTACCCCCTATCTGGCGGAGCCACTTGTAATCGCCATCATGCAAGACGTAACCACCTTCGTCAATATTGTCCCCGAAGAAGAAGACGGGTTTCTTCAACGGAATGCGCAAATCCGTTTTAAATTCTGCGTCAGTCATAAGTTCCCGGAATGTTGCCATGTCGACCTTGGAGAGCCTCTCCCTTCGCTCATTCGGCTTATCGGCGGTCACAGGAGCAGTCCTTTGCAACACGAAGGTTAAGTTACGATCAGCACCACCTACGTGCCCGAAGTGACACTTCTTGGAGAGAGGATCGGCAGAATATCGCATTGCAAAAAGAAAACGACATTTGATCAGAAATCTGAAGGGAAATGATTAAGTATCCACAACTTAAACGCAGAAATAAACTCAGACGCAGAAATCATCAAAAGCTGCGTCCAGACCCGAAGATCGCGAGGCTAGCATGGAGCCCGCGTTTTGAAAATTCAAGACTTATGAAAAATCTCTAAGTACTTGGACTCAGACGCAAGATTCATGAGGACCAGCGTCTGATTTCACAGGACGCAAGAGTCATAAGAAATCTGGAAACATTCTAAGTGTTGGATCCGAAACGCAAGGCTTACTGGGGCCCTGTGTTCAACAAGCAGACGCAAATTCGAGCAGATAAAAGCAGCAAGGGTCATCAAACCTGCGCCTTGTTTATCGACTCAAGGGCCGCGTCTGAAGATCAAACATAGGCTCGAGCCCGCGTTGGCGGGTCAATTTTAAAAGAGGAGTCCAAGAGTTCAAAGAACTCTATAAACCCTTTTAATGGTGGAAATCAAGTCCGATGGCTTTATACCTGAAATAGGGGCTTCCTGCAAGGAGGAACCGCCCCTTTGAATCTCAGCGACGACCGCCCGTGAAGATGAAGCAGTTTGCTTGGCCTTTGGTGCCATTGCGATCAAAGATCTGATGTTAGATGAAGGAAAAGAGGACAAAGGAAGCTCCTTTCTCAAAACCTTAACAGATGCACACGAAGACGAAGGAGAGTCTAATGATGACTCTTGAAAGACTGTTGCCTTTTATAGGCACGGTGATTCTCAAAGATACGCGGCGCTTGGCTCGACGCCTAATCACCGCCTGACGCGTGGACAGTGCTTTAAATGCAGCGCGAAGCTCGCACGCCAAAAAGTAGATGTCCCCTCAATTCTACGGGACACGTGGCAGCGTACTCATGGCACGGATTCGCATCCAACAGTCGCGTCTTCATCTCTAAAGACGTGTCTCTTCGATGGACGCACCCTTTCAACCCGGCCAAAGTCGCGTCTGCCTCATGGAGTAACAGTCGCGTTGTCATCCCTAAAGCAGTACTACCCCTGCGTCCACAGAACTGACGTTCAGTCCTTACTTCTTCAATTCAGTTCAACAGTACACTGGTACTAGCAGACGACTGCCCACCTCTGGTTTAAAGTACACCAACGACAAACTCAAAGCACTGGGGGAGTTTAGACTGTGTATCTAGACACTCACCACGATTATTTCTGGCGGCTTCAAAGGGTTCCACAGTACACTCACGAAGGCCACAGTCCAGACAAGATCAAGTTCAAAGCATTGTCAGTCCAACCACGAGAAGGGCGAATTCAGCTAGAGTCCAAAGTATTTCGAAATCCGTCCCAACTAACTGTGGAATATCGAAAACTTTGGAGGGGGTTCTGTAGGCTGTCTAAAATCATTAAAGACAAGTCATCAAAGGCAGAGTCCCAAACTCCAGACGCAGGGCTAGTCTCAGCCAACATAGCCGCACCAAGGCGCGAGGGTCGAAACCCGCGTCTCAGCAGCACCAAGGCGCGAGGGTCGAAACCCGCGTCTCAGCCGCACCAAGGCGCGAGGGTCGAAACCCGCGTCTCAGCAGCAGGCGCGTGGGTTGACACCCGCGTCTCAGTTGTAACCGTCCCGGTTATAGGGTCAATCATGGCCCACATAACGGGAAAAGTTAACCCCCATTATGGAGTATTTTTAGGAGGCACGTACTGAATAGTCACCTAGAGGGGGGTGAATAGGTGATGATGCTAATCTAGTGAACTTAATGCGGAATTTAAAAACTAATTGCAATTACAACAATGATGCACACACAAGAGCAAGTATAATATATAGCAATATGCACAATACACAAAGTAAATAGAGAGATAGAGAGAGTCAATGGATCAAACGCAAACACAGAGATATGTTATCGAGGTTCGAGCACCCAGCTCTACATCCCCGCCTTCGACACACGAAGGATTTCTAATCCACTAGCTAGTTCACCAAGAACTCTCACAAGGAGTACCCAACTCCTCTCTTTACAATCACAACCTCCTCCTTGAGGCACAACTCCAAGCCAACAATCTCCTCACAACTTGAGGGATTTCCAAACTCAAAACCAATACAAGGATCACCTCACAACCTTGAGGGATACAACCCAATAGCCAAACTTCCTCAACACAATGAGGGAAAGGCACAAAGCCAAGCTAAAGATAGGGTTTACAACTTAGTGGTTTCAAACAACAACCACAAAACAATCTCTTTTTCCCACACAAAATCCTATAGAAAAGATAGTAGATTTTAGCTCAAGTGTGGAGAAAACCAGGGATTTGAAACCAGCAACTCAAAGAAAATCTTTGGGAAATAAATGAAACCAAGATAGAGAAGTTCAATTCAAAAGCTTTTCCCAAAACCCTTTTCTTTGATTTTTCAAACCCTAATGAAAACACCAAAAAGATTGTTCAAATCAAGCTCAAAAACTTCTTTTTATTGCTGTAAAAACACCAGAGAGTATGTAAAAATTCGCACAAAAATTCTTAGAGAAAAACTCTAGCAAATGGGGTATTTATAGGCTAATCCAGAAATAGCCGTTGGCTGTAATTTTTGCAAGAATTACCCTGACGGTCGACCGCCCGGTCGACCGCCCAACGGTCAATTTTTGACCCGTTGGCGCTAGCGGTCGACCGCCCGGTCGACCCAGACAAACAGAGAGCAAACCTGCTCTCAGTCGGTCGACCGCACGGTCGACCGGCTATAGGTGTAGCCAGCGTGCACGTTTCTGTGCACGTCGGTCGACCCATACGGTCGACCGTCTACATGGTGCGGTCGACCGTATCGGTCGACCGATCAGCCTGGCAGACACCAAAACAGGTCAGAAATCTGGGAAAATAAATATCCAATAAATTCTTATAAACTACTAAAAATCCCCAAAAATAGTTTTGTCAAATTGCATTGATATATAAACATGTGATAAAAGTTTTGACTCAAATATCAAGCAATTGAAACTATTTTTATGTCTTATCATTTTTACCAAAAACCAAACCTTGTATTTTCTAAAACTTGGATTTTGAATAGAAAATACGTTTTGTCCAAAACTCTTCCAAGTACAAAAACATGATATTAAACAACATTTAGGCATGATGCATATGGATAGAAATCCAATATTCATGAAACAAATATATATCATAGTTTTTGTCATTAATTCTAAAAATATGTTTTGTCATAAATACCAAAACATAAAACTCATGAAGTAGACTATCAAACTAAGTTTGTTTAAGCAATAGAAGCATGCATGTATATAGAACAAATCATATATACACTAAACCATGTAAACTTGTTTTGATATAAAATCTATTCATGAAAACCAAGATCGGTCAAACCTAAAACCGAAAACCAATGTCAAAAACATAAATCGTGTGTGTTGTGAACTTGAGCATATCATACTATTCTAATCTTTACAATTTAGATCTAAACACAAACTAAATTAGGGATACCTAAGTCTTCTTGTAGAGCGCCGTCTCCAAGTTGACTCGGTCCAAACCGTGATTCACCAAGCTAGACTCCAATGAGTGCTAGATGTCATCTTTGATGCTTAGGCTCTTGAATCACCTTGTGAAAGATGTGTGGAAGTTTTCACCAACTAATATCTTGTTAAATATCTGAAACTTAAACATTGCAAGATTATTAGTACACATAACTACATGAGTTAATCATCATCAAAACTAGAGTGGAAGGCCTTTGGGCCAACAATCTCCCCCTTTTTGATGATGACAAAACTCATGTAGTTATATATGCATGGATTAAAGTAAAGCTTCAAGGAAGCTCCCCCTTAACTCATGCATAACAATAAAACATATAAGATATGCAATGAATGTTCTTAAACACATTTAAACATGTTCTGGATACCAATTAAAATAAAACATAAACAATAAAACATGCTCTTGATACCAATAAAACAATAATATTGAAACCAACATACTATTACTAATGAAAACCAACTAAAACATATGCATAAATCAACCATGCATATAAACTACAAATTCTTCTCCCCCTTTTTGTCAATCATTAACAAAGGGGTAAAAACAAACATAATGAAAATAAATACTTCTCCCCCTAAATGTTCAAAACAAAGAAGCAATAAATTATTCCAAGGGGTAAAATCAAAGTCAATATGATATCAATTGAAAATAACAAATTTTGAGAAATGCCAAATCCTATTTGAAATAAAACAAGGCATTGAAACAAAATAACATTTTATATCAAAATGAAAACATGTAATGTAAACTTGATACCAATAGATAATAAAAAAAATTGATACCAAATTTAAGGAAACAAATAGCATCTTGATACCAAAAGAAGACATTTTTCATTATAAGCATATGATACCAATTACTTTAATATCATAAAGTTAGGGAGTGGGAAACAAAAACAATGGTAAACCAAATACCAATTGAAATATAAAATACGAGTTTTCTCCCCCTTTATGAAATACCAAAAGAAAATATGCATAGGCTTGAAATAAGATACCAATTGAAAATTAAATCAATTGAAACATGATATTCATTAAAAATTCAAGCTTAGCAATCTTAAAATTATGATAAAGCTTGTATATGGATACCAATTGAAAAACTCAAGCTTAACATAACCAAAATTTGTGCTTCAAGATATAGGGATATAATAAGCACAAATAAATCATCTATATATGTATGTAAGAAATAGATACCAATTGAAATTGATACTATATGAAGTGTAAGCATACATATATAAAACAAAACATATATGAGTATACAAAAGGATGTCAAGATTGATACCAATTGAAAGAATTCAATGATACCAATTGAAACAAGAATAAGATCAAGTGTATGACTCATATCACTACCACCCATCATGTTTAAGTTTTAGATGATTTTTCAAGATAAAAACATACTTGAACATGGTCTCCCATCCAACCGCCCATTGAAGGTAGGGGTTTTCAAAAATAGATTTAGAAATATAGTATGTTTGAAAAACTCTACCTCATGAAGAATATCACAACTAGTCATATGAATCAACTAGTACGAAATCCTTCAAGATAAAACACAAAGATTTTTCATGAAACATGAGAATCACATGATCACCAAACACTCAAAATCTATATGGCACCAATAGTACTCATGAAAATCAAATCATGAGAAAACATTAAATAGAGTGAGTGTACAAGTGTTGTGTGAAACATATCATCATGAAAATGGACAATCAAGCTCGATTGAAATTCCTTTAAAATATGAACACTTGAAAAACTAAATCTTCATTACTAAAGGAAATTTCCTCAATGACACGAAAATCATCATAACAAATTAAACTCCAAGGCATATGTTTGTTTTGACAAAACCAAAGTATACATACATATCCCTAAATATAATTGAATCCAAAATATAGATTTGCATGAAAAGCAAATGACTCAAGGGGCATACATGTATATCTTAAGGTTTGGCAAAATAGACATATACATGAAGTGAAAACACTTAATCATAGAAAACACATCAAAAATAGGAATACATGTTTGAATGCATGAATCATCAAAACTAGACTATACTAGAACATCTAATGGGTACAAATAGGCATCCAAGCACAAACATATATAAAGGTTTATTTGTGGCCCATTCTATGTACAAGTATAAATCCTAGTTTTAATAAAAACTAACATCTAAGCATATATCCAAATCATTAAGCATAAAACGAGTCATAAATCAACAATATTCTAAAAATGATCATTATGTAAATCCACATGCTATAAGAATCAAGATATACATAATAGCCTATAAACATCAAAACATGTGGCTAAATTAGAAATCATACAACACAAGTTATTTATCAAAACATGAATCATTAAAACAAAAAGTCATCGTCAACCATATGATTTGCATGACAAAGACATGTGCATTAAACCTATGATAAACATGATAGCTAAAACATAAAGAGAACACAAAATATGGGTCCATACTAAACATGGGTGTCTCAATAACTAATCATGTAAAGCATAAGTCTAATAAACATGGCAAATATCATACTAATCATGAAATAATGAAACATGATTCAATAAGAACAAAAATCATAAACATCCAAATGGTCATAATGCATATGCATGTGCATTAGATCTAGGGCATACATGTTAGTTTAAACAATGTGAGAACACTAAATATAGATCCATATAAGACATGGGTGCTCAAGTAACTAAACATGTATAACACTATTCTAAAGAATATGGCACAAGCATAACAAAACACAACATACAAAAAAAGAATGAACGTAAAAAGCATGTAAACACTAAATGGAGTAAGGGATTGTTACCAAAACCGAAGGGGCAACTCTCCATGTCTCCAAAACACCCGGTGGTCCTCCCACCTAATCTCCTTGAGAGTGAAGCATCCAAATGGTTCTCTTTTAGGCTTAGAACGCATCCACCTCAAGGCACCAAAACTCTCACGTGATGCGAGAGCCTCCACCTGTATCAAAAATCAAAGAGGTGGATCTTGGTACCCATTTCCTTGTGGGTCCACGGGGGTTAGTATCTCTCCTAACCCAAACAAGATTAGTTGCTAAATTTTCAATATGTAATCTATCATAGCAAAATCTAGCAAGGTGGCCTTTTCGACCACAATGTGTACAAGTGTACACATGAGCATACATGTTATGATTGTGTCCGTGATGAGCATGTGTATGCCGTGTTGGGTGTGCATGTAAGGATGGAACTTGTTTCTTATGAACCAAAGATTCCAATCGTGTATGATTTAAAGCACATTGGCTCAAAGTGGAGCCCAAACAATCAACACTTTTCTTCAAGATATTTATATCATTTTCTATGTTAGAAGAGAAAGTGGAGCATGCTATAGGTGTGCTAGAACAAGAAGCTACACTAGCATGGCAAACATCAATCTCTTTTTGCAAGGATTTATTTTTAATCAAAATCAAAAACAATTCTTTTGAAATTGCATCAATATCATTTTCAATGTGAGATTTTCTTTAAAAGTAAAATCCAATTTTGAAGATAAAATCTCATTGTGCTTTACAACATCATCACAATCATTTTTGTTTTTCAAAAATTCATTTTCCTTTAAAGCAAGTTTGAGTTGAGATTTAAGTGAGTCACATTCACTTGCAATCTCTTCCTTCTCTTGCAACATCAATTCAAAATTAGAGCATAAATCCTTTAATTCATTTTTCAAAATAAGATTATCATCTTTCAACAAATCATGTTTTTCTAACAAATTCTCAAGCTTTTGAACAAGTTCCATATTTAAAGTTTGAACTTCAAAACATCCATGACAATAGGAACTAGAGCTATCATCTATTTGAGAATCCGATTGTACCTCAAGGGAGTTCTTCCCTTGGACCATGAGGCATTGCTCTTCGGACTTTTCTCTCTTAGATCTCCTCATCTTGTTGACAATCCTTGGAAGCTCGGGAGAAGTCAAGATGCTCCAAACTGCAAAAGCCGAATCATAACGATCAAAAACATGTAATAAATGTTCATTTAGAGATGCTCTAAGTGCCCTAAGTGCTAATGCATTGGCCTTTTTATGCTTGCTACTATTTGGGAGGGATTCTATGGTAATGGCTTGATAAACTAGATGTCCTAGGTCTTTTAAATGCTTAGTCATATTAGCCTTCCAAGCATCAAGTCTAAAATGATCAAACATAGGAGGGCTAGCCATAAGTGCAAACTAAATGTGTGCAAATGAAAATGCAAATGAAAATTAGCAAACCAAGATCTCACTCCTAGGTGGTTAAACCTAAATATCAGGAGCGCTAGCTCTGATACCAATTGAATAGTCACCTAGAGGGGGGGTGAATAGGTGACGATGCTAATCTAGTGAACTTAATGCGGAATTTAAAAACTAATTGCAATTACAACAATGATGTACACACAAGCAAGTATAAGATATAGCAATATGCACAATACACAAAGTAAAGAGAGAGATAGAGAGAGAGTCAATGGATCAAACGCAAACACAGAGATATGTTATCGAGGTTCGAGCACCCAGCTCTACATCCCCGCCTTCGACACACGAAGGATTTCTAATCCACTAGCTAGTTCACCAAGAACTCTCACAAGGAGTACCCAACTCCTCTCTTTACAATCACAACCTCCTCCTTGAGGCACAACTCCAAGCCAACAATCTCCTCACAACTTGAGGGATTTCCAAACTCAAAACCAATACAAGGATCACCTCACAACCTTGAGGGATACAACCCAATAGCCAAACTTCCTCAACACAATGAGGGAAAGGCACAAAGCCAAGCTAAAGATAGGGTTTACAACTTAGTGGTTTCAAATAACAACCACAAAACAATCTCTTTTTCCCACACAAAATCCTATAGAAAAGATAGTAGATTTTAGCTCAAGTGTGGAGAAAACCAAGGGATTTGAAACCAGCAACTCAAAGAAAATCTTTGGGAAATAAATGAAACCAAGATAGAGAAGTTCAATTCAAAAGCTTTTCCCAAAACCCTTTTCTTTGATTTTTCAAACCCTAATGAAAACACCAAAAAGATTGTTCAAATCAAGCTCAAAAACTTCTTTTTATTGCTGTAAAAATACCAGAGAGTATGTAAAAATTCGCACAAAAATTCTTAGAGAAAAACTCTAGCAAATGGGGTATTTATAGGCTAATCCAGAAAATAGCCGTTGGCTGTAATTTTTGCCAGAATTACCCTGACGGTCGACCGCCCGGTCGACCGCCCAACGGTCAATTTTTGACCCGTTGGCGCTAGCGGTCGACCGCCCGGTCGACCCAAACAAACAGAGAGCAAACCTGCTCTCAGTCGGTCGACCGGCACGGTCGACCGGCTATAGGTGTAGCCAGCGTGCACGTTTCTGTGCACGTCGGTCGACCCATACGGTCGACCGTCTACATGGTGCGGTCGACCGTATCGGTCGACCGATCAGCCTGGCAGACACCAAAACATGTCAGAAATCTGGGAAAATAAATATCCAATAAATTCTTATAAACTACTAAAAATTCCCAAAAATAGTTTTGTCAAATTGCATTGATATATAAACATGTGATAAAAGTTTTGACTCAAATATCAAGCAATTAAAACTATTTTTATGTCTTATCATTTTTACCAAAAACCAAACCTTGTATTTTCTAAAACTTGGATTTTGAATAGAAAATACGTTTTGTCCAAAACTCTTCCAAGTACAAAAACATGATATTAAACAACATTTAGGCATGATGCATATGGATAGAAATCCAATATTCATGAAACAAATATATATCATAGTTTTTGTCATTAATTCTAAAAATATGTTTTGTCATAAATACCAAAACATAAAACTCATGAAGTAGACTATCAAACTAAGTTTGTTTAAGCAATAGAAGCATGCATGTATATAGAACAAATCATATATACACTAAACCATGTAAACTTGTTTTGATATAAAATCTATTCATGAAAACCAAGATCGGTCAAACCTAAAACCGAAAACCAATGTCAAAAACATAAATCGTGTGTGTTGTGAACTTGAGCATATCATACTATTCTAATCTTTACAATTTAGATCTAAATACAAACTAAACTAGGGATACCTAAGTCTTCTTGTAGAGCGCCGTCTCCAAGTTGACTCGGTCCAAACCGTGATTCACCAAGCTAGACTCCAATGAGTGCTAGATGTCATCTTTGATGCTTAGGCTCTTGAATCACCTTGTGAAAGATGTGTGGAAGCTTTCACCAACTAATATCTTGTTAAATATCTGAAACTTAAACATTACAAGATTATTAGTACACATAACTACATGAGTTAATCATCATCAAAACTAGAGTGGAAGGCCTTTGGGCCAACACGTACGCCCCTGAAACCTCTATAAATAGCCCCGTTGCTATGAAGAAGGGTCGGATTTTTGAGAGAAGAACTCTGAGAGAAAAGAGCTTGACTTTAGAGCTTGTACAGAGAGAGAGAGAGAGAGTCTAACCCTTCAGATAACTTGCTGCGTACAAGTTAATCTTTGCCTACAATCTCCTTGTCGACAGAGCTGTGCTACTCCGTCCACCATCCGAAGAGAAGATCCCAGAAGTTCTCGACGTTCACCCGGTCAACGGAAAACAAGATTCACTTTCCACCGCCACTTGAAGAACCCAGCACTAAACAAAGGAGAGATTCAAGACTCAACATCTTCCCTCCCTTGTAGTCGGAGCATTAGTCCGTTGTAATCTTTCAACTGATTCAAGGAAACTTTACATCGAATTCTTCTACTCCGTACCAAACAATGCATGTAGAGAGAAAATGAGATTCTAAGAAGTAATATGAAAGCCGAATCTAAAAATTTAACTCTATTTGAAAACTAAAGTTTCGGGAATCGGTCAGTGATACCGATCAACACTGGTTTTGAAGATTTTGCAAATTAATTCTGAAAATTTTCAAAAAATCATGAAAAATTTGAAATATTGGAAAATAATGTTTGAAATTGAAACAGGTCAAATCTGACTACCGAAAAGACCAAATCAAGTGATTCACTAGGATCGGGTCCCCGATTCAGACTAGGGCTGGCTCCGAGTCTACGAATCCAATCCAATATAAAACAATCACACAAATAATCATAAAAGAAAAATAAATACAAAAACTAAATTGGAAATATGATTGAAAAATCAGAATACGTATCTAAGCAAGTATTCTAGGAACGGGGTGTTACACTGGTTAAACTGAAAACCAAACGTATTGAACTTGTGTGTGAGTGAACTTGTAATATCCCTTAGCTAATATACTGTGATTATATTTTAAATATTTATTTATTTGAATTTATTATTATTCATTGTTGTTGATTAATTTACATGATATGCGTATAAGTACATGTGTATAAATATACTGTATATATGTTCATGATTTGTGCCTGTGCAAATATGTGTGCTTATAAGCATATGTATATATTATCTTTGACACATTATTACAATCATTATTATTATGAATTGCTATTATCAGTAGTAATTATTATTATTACTATTTTATTGTTATTAATAATATTATTAAGATTATTGTTTCATTTTAATTTCATCTCCACCCATACCCATTAGTATCCAATCCAATACCCATTATCATCTCCTAAATATATGATTCTATCTTATCTCCTTAATCTTGATCCTAACCACCCAAATATAATTCTAAACCCAAATCCTAACTAATCACTTTTAATTCTAACTAACCTCTCTCATAATCTTCTTCTTTTTCCCCAACACCTTCCTCCTTGTCGTGCACAGCCGGCCACCTCCTTGGCCCGCCGAATCTCTCCCGTGCCCCAGTATCTTCCCCGGACACCCTCCAACATACCTCTTCATCATGGCATGAGCAGCTCCTCCTCTCGTCGCACTCCCCTCTCTAACCGAGTTCCGTTGCCTTGCAGCTTAGCCAAGCAACCAACCAGCAGGCCAAGACCATCCTCCATGCGGCAGTACATGGCCGAGAGACTTGCTTTGTTGGTGAGGTTTTTTTCCCTCCCACTTTCTACATTTTCTCTGTTCATGTTTATGGGCATGTAACTATATCAAACATGTTTGAATTCATGTATTTATGTGTTAGTGTGTGGGAGACATCTTACTCCGAGCCTTTTTCCGTCACTCCGTGGATCGTTGTTGATAGCTGTCGGCGAGCGCGAATGCACCCACGCCCTTCATGGCGATATTCTCTATCCAACGACATCCTCCGCGGCTCCCGACGCCCCGTCAGAACCTCCGTCGGTGCGCCGCAAATCACCCCCGAGGTTAGTTCTATATTTTTATGCACAAGGGTAAAGTTGCAATAATTGGGAAGTGTAATTAAAAGTGTTGGTGTGTGCGTGAGTGGTTGTGGTATGCATGGATGTGTATGCATGTATTTATACATGATATATATGCATGGATGGGTGTGTATGTATATACATGTGTGGGATTATTTCATGTGTATGTGAGTATATAAGTGTGTGTGTGTGTGTGTGTGTGTATGTGTGTGTGTATGTGTGTGTATATGTATGTATGTATGTGTATGTATGTATATATGTATGTGTATATATATACACGTATGTGTGTGTGTGTACACACACATACGTGTATATGTGTGTGTGTGTATTTATATTCACACACACACACATACGTATATATATAGATACATATATATATATGTATATGTATGTGTGTGTATATATATATGTACGTATATACGTACGTATATACATGGGCATATACGCGTGTGTAAGCATGTGTGTACATGTGTATGTGTTATGTGCGTATGTATATTATATGTATATATATAAGTGTATGTTTTTATATTAATGTGTGTTGGTATTATTTAAGTATGCATGTTTGTTGGTGTATGTGTATACTTGTATACGTATATATGCGAGTGTACACGTATGTTTATGCGTGTATATTATGGAGTGTATACGTGTACGAGGGTATGTTCGTGTGGGGTCATGTGTTTGGTTGCGTGTTGCAGCGTTTCAGATTCGTTGGTGAGATCCGAACCCAGTTACAGGAGACCCGATCCGGATTCGTGCTCGTTGTGGACTCGATGCACAGGCGATTCGAAGACCGATCCATGGGATGATCCGGAGATCCATACCAGTTCATGCAGTGAAGACCAGACGGCGATTCGGTTTCGAATCATTTCACGTGAGTGTTCGCCCTTGTGTTTTTTTATTTATTGATGCCTGTCTTGTTTACATGTTAACTATATTGTTTTATTTGTCCGTCTAACATATTGGACTAGTATGATATCATGTACAGTTTCATATGATGCCAGTGACTGTACACTTTGCATATCTAGTTGATAAGAGCTTGTATGAGCATCAGTTCAGGTGTGGGCAACCCTCGTTGTTGGCTTAGGTCTAGTATTGATATACCATAGGCCGGACTTGACCTTGTAACTGATATTGCTGTGATAAATCCTAGAATGAATATACATGTTGATTTTGAGGTTGATGGGTCATTGAAAGAGGTTAGAGAACTATACTATGTGAAGTGATTTTCAGTCATATTGTTGGATGACATATCTTGATGATAACGAGTGTAATACCTACCATTTTCGTGTATTTTAGGAAATTGTTATAACATCTCGATCATACACACAGGCAGGTATATTAGTCGACTTGCCCCCATTATAGTCCACTAATACTCTTTCCAGTCGACTTAGCATAGTCCTTTAGTCGACTACGTTTCTATTTAGAAAAGTTATATACTCTCTGTTTGTTGACTGTAAGTCATATTAGTCGACTTACCCCTCCTATTAGTCGACTTACACTTGTTATAGTCGACTTATCCCTTTCTGTTAGTCGACTAACTCAGTCCAAACTCTCTATACTAGTCGAGTTACTTCCTACCCTAGTCGACTAACTCAGTTCTTACTGCTGTTCTTAGATTTCTTATGGATTGAGAACTTTACCCCTTAGTTATGATCTTGGTTATAGTTGGATGAATATGGTTTGAGGAATAGGCATTGATTGAATTGACCTGACCTGATATATCTAGATATATATCTGATATGTTACCGACTTTTGGGACCTTATGTTTGTCCTTGATAGAAGTGAGAGTGTGTGATGACTTTGATCAGACTGGAGTGTGGAGATCTGAATAGATGTGTCAGAACATTGGTTATTTCGGTTATTGAGATGTGAATATATTGATGACTTGAGGATCAAAGTTGATTGATAGGGTGAGAGAACTGATCACTGATAATTGATATATTAAGACGGTGGTTTATTGTACCAGATTACTTGATATGAATTGATACTTGATGTTCATGATGACTATTGAAATTTTGAGTTGGCAGATTCATTAGTATTGTATTCAGTGCAAGTATGAGATTTTGGGTCTGTTATATATATGAGATTGTATATTGACTAGAGGTGCCTAGACTGTTACTGTATTATTTCATGTTACTGAAAGTTACTGAGAAAAGATTGTTTGACCATAACACCCTGTACAGTCCTATTGTTCATCGTATACACGGTTACTGTTACCGTTCACTGTTACTGATACTATTCACCGTGTATACAATTACTGATTGATTGTTACTGTACTGTTATCGTTACTGTCACCGCATCGTCCCAGTATTATAGGTAACATGAGTAATGATTGTTTTTACTGAATTCAATAATAAAGTTATTAAACAACTTACACCGGGATTGGAAAAATTGATGGAGGAGACAACGCCTGTATTTTGGGTGGACCTAGAATACAGATTGCGCAGCCGAGATACGGTTCCACTGCAGGATTCCGGGGGATGACTGACATCCCATCTATTATTGTTCCACAGTATTACTATGAGGTTACTATTCCACAGTGATACTGTGAGTACTGTTACTGTTACTGACTACCTGGCGGTAGGGCCTAGTTCAGTGCCAGGCATCTGGGCCGTGGTGCCGGGTATGTATAGGACCCACTTAAAGCATGAACAATGTCTCTTCTATTAATTTCAATAACTTAAGACGTTAATTGACACGTGTGGTAGGCATAGTATGGGATGCGTCTACTGCATGTGGCAATTGGTGTTCGCTGACATAATAAATGATAATGAACTATTATAATGTATTGTGACTGACCGTAATCACCTGATTGTACACATAGATAAGCTATGATAGACATATGTTTGTACACATGACCAGATTTGTATACCAGACTAGTGACATATGCTAGGTTACACATCTTGACATTAATGGGTTCCTTTTATCATGATACCTGTTATATATCGTTCATAACTTTGTTCTTTATTTTGGTTATTCTGTTATCTTTTATTTCAGTTATCATGCTGTTATTGCTTATATTATTTTTATGCACGAGCACCTTTTCCTTTACACACACACTCATTAGGTCGCTTCTGACGACCCTGGATTCACATGTTCAGGGTATTGGGCATCTTCTTATATTGTTCAGGTATTCATGTGATCGTACGCTTTGTGAGGAGATTGGAGTTTCCCTTCTTTTGATTCTGGTATTCTTTCCTTTCTTTATTCCTGCTATTATTCTTTGATTATTGTATATCACACTTAGCTTCTATTCTATTCCTTATTTCATTTGAGATCATGTGTAGCCTTTATATGTATTATTGCAGTGATCGTTGATTATTATGGTTCAGATTTATAACTTGTTCGAGTTACTTTAAGCTTAGAGTATATACGTGGGGTATTTTCCTCGCGTATATACGTCGCCGACTCTCGTCGCGACTCCGTTTTCACGTATTTTGGGAAGCGGGGCGTGACAGGGTTTTCTTGGTATCAGAGCCAGGTTCGACATAAAACGGACTTGATTCTTACCGATAACTTGAACGAGCAATAATTACACTGCAATATACATATAAGGTACACCTCCACTAGTTTTGAATCAGTATTGGTAAATAATTACAAATGAAATGACGATGATAAATACTCAGATCAACAAAATAAATATGGTGAATGTATACAGGTAATCACATTTGTAAGATATATCAGATAGTTACATGAAATGATAAAGGTAAAATACAAATACATGTAAACAATGGTGAATAAGGAATTTAGACAAAAACAAACACTCACAAAATAGAATTATAGAAGGAAAAGAAAACACTTACATGAAATGACGCGATTTCAGAACCGAATCGCTGTCTGGTCTTCACTGAACGAACCGGTATTGATATACGGATCATCCCATGGATCGGTCTTCGAATCGCCTATGTATCGGGTCCACAACGAGCACGAATCCGAATCGGGTCCGGATCTCCTACAATGGTCCGGATCTCACCGAATGGGTCTGAAACACTATAGCACGCAACCAACACACATATATATAAACATAAATACATGATTAACACCCACACGTGCATACAGATACATACGCGTATACCCACATGCATATGTATACAAGTATACACATACACCAACATACATGCGTACTTAAATAAATACCAACACACATTAACATAAATACATACACTTATATATATATACATATAATATACATATGCACATAACACATATACATGTACACACATGCATACACACGCGTATACACCCATGTATATACATACGTACATATATACATACATATATATATTTATATACTCACACACACATGAGATAATCCCACACAAGCATCCATACCCATCATATATCCATACCCCCATCCTAATTAACTCACGGCACCCACCAACACACCTTAATATAACTTTCACATTATTACACTTTTACTCTTATACTTATAAATGCTCTAACCTCGGGGTGATTTGCGGCGCATCGACGGAGGCTCTGGCAGAGGCGTCGGAGACCGTGGAAGATGTCGTTGGATAGAAAATATCACCGTGAAGGTTGCGGGTGCATTCGCACTCGCCGACGACGATCAACGGCGACACATGGAGAGACAGAAGATGCCATCCCCATAGCTACATACATTATACATATAATTAACAACTACACATTCATGCACAGTACACTTAACTCACACACACGCTACACGTGCAAACCCATGCATGCAAAACCCATGCATACATATTATTTACAAGACACACCAATACCGGTAATAATAAACACACACTTGCAAATATATATATGAGAGAGAAATGAACTGAGGGAGGGGACTCACGGTAGCATGATGGCGTGAGTGTCCGCGGCGGAGCTCGCCGGAGGGGTTGGCGGAGGCCGTCAATGACTCACCGGAGTGCTCGCGGATGAGATCGGTTTGCTGCAGAGCGTGCGGAGTTCGCCGGAGTGGTGCTCGGGTGTGGACTGGTCTCGGCCAATGTAGAGGCATCGGCCATGTGGGTTGGGGGGTTTCATGAAAATAGGGTGAGAAAAGAGGGCTGACATGGGAAAGGGCTTGGAGTGCTCGCCAGATAGAGGGAGACTCGGCCATGTATTCGGGGGTTGCACCAATAGGCACTTGGGACACGCACACCACTAACCCAACCTTGACCACTTGCCGATTGGATCAAGGTTAACTCCTCTATTAATCAGGATAGCAGCAAGATTCCGCCTCCGAGTCTCCCGTTTCCTCATTGTCGCTGCCTTTGAGGATATCGTCGGTGAACGGATCGTCGTCGGAGGAGGCATCGGACCTAGACAGCTCGTCCTCGGAATCTGACCCCTGGCTTCGTTCTTCTTCATCTTCGAACTCTGATTCTAGTTCTTCTTCTCGCTCTTCTTCTTAGAGTTCGAGATCCTTCGGGGGTTCTGAAGGGACGTCCTTCACGTTCTTCTTCTTGCTCGAATTAGGGTATTGACACTTGGAGCTCTTCTGATTCTTCTTGGAAGTCATTGGGGACGAGAGAGGTGGAAGAAGAGGCGCGCTAAGGGCTTAGAGAGAGAGGGAGGGATATAGGCGGCTGTATATCTTAAGAAGGAGAAAAGTAATAAGGGTTAGGGTTAGAATTAGGAGATAGTTATATAGGGAGAGATAATGGGTAAGTGGGTTTAGGTTATGTGTATGCTAATGGGTTGAGAGCTTGGATCTATTGTGTAATGGGTTGATGGGTTTGGGTATGGAAAGATAATGGGTATAGATTATATTTGGGCTTTAGTTAAAAGAAAGTAATATGAAGAATAAAAAAATAGAGAGTGGGCTCGAGGGCTTAGTTTTTGGGCTTGGATGAAATTAATAATACTAATAATGATTCTAAATCAAATTAATTAATAATAATAAAATAATAGGTAGAATAGATAAATATTTAAAAATAAGAATATGGTATTATTAAATAAGGGATATTACATTCTACCCACTTTAACAAAAATTATTGATACCAATATTGAAAATGTAAGCATATACTAAAACACAATATTTTTCATTATAAAAAGCAGGAGTAAGACACCAATTGAAAAATAAAACCAATTGGAAGATAAAACAAGAAATTTTCTCCCTTTTTATGAAATATCAATAAAAATAATGCATAAGCTTGTATATGATACCAATTGAAAAATAACTGACATTAATAACTAAATCAAGCTTAGTAAAAGATAATTTGTGCCAAAAAAATGCATGTCATATATGTTTAAAGCACATGAAAACATCTATATGTTTGTATCAGAGTAATATAATATTACTATAGATATGATCCATACATATACAGAAAACAAGTGTATACAAAATGAATTTTGATACTAATTGAAATAAAATTTTAGTTGACAAAATAAATATTGGTACCACTTGTAGATAAACAAAAATTTTAAGATGCCAATAGTAGACTTTGATATCAATTGAATGTAAAATATGAAGTACATTTTGATACCAAATAAATACCAATTGAAATCAATGCATAAGCTTGTAAAGATACCAATTAATATTTGAAATAAAATCAAGCTTAATATAACTTGTGCTTTAAGAATGTAAAGATATTGTAAAATAAGCACAATCAAATTATATATATGTATGTATAAAAATAAAAATACCAATTGAAATTTGAAGCATACATGTATAAGAAACAAATATGAGTATACAAATATAAAATTCCATGAAGATCATGTGTATAACTCATATCTACCAACCTATTCATGCACAAGTTTAAAAGATATTCAATAAGGGTATACAAGGTATGATCGCCCATCCAACCGCCCTTAGATGGTAGGGGTTTTTAAAAATCATGATTTGAAAATATTTTTAGCATAATTTGAAAACTCTACCAGTTGAAGAATAAAGACTAGTTTTAAAGATAATTTTGAAAACTAGTACGAATCCTTCAAGTAAGAAATAAAACATGAATATATCCATGAGAACATGAAAATCACACAATAATTGACACTCAAAGTCTATAAAGTACAAGAGATTATCATGAATCCAATATCATGAGTAAACAAGATGATGTAGAGTGCAAAAATCATGTAATAAATTAATCATGGAGATAGGCAATGAAGCCCATATGAAATTCCTTTATTAACGTGAACATTATAAAAATTCTATTTGCATCAAAATAAAATAAACTTCAAGGCATATGTATATTTTATCTAAACTAGAGTATACATACATATCCTAAATATAAATGAGTTCACAGTAGAATATTGCATGAAAATCAAATGACTCTAGGATAGACATGTATATCTAAAGTTTTGGACAAAATTGACATATACATGAAACTAAGCACATTTTTTATAAAAATATGTACAAAAATAGGGAATACATGTTAAGATTCAAAAATCATTAGAATAAGGTTATACAAGTACATCTAATGGGTACAATTGAGCAATAAAGCATAAACACATAATAATCAAATGTGGCTCAACAGTTATACAAGTATAAGCACAAGTTTTAACGAAAACTATATCTAAACAAGTAATCAAAAACATGAAGTGCAAAATCATTAACAAGCATGACCATTAGGGTAAATACACGTGCTTTAGAGTTAGGATATACACAATAACTAAAGTATAGTGAGAACACAACAATAATAGTCCATATAAATATGGGTGTATCTCAAATACTATTTATGTATACTTAAGTCTAATTAATATTGCATTTAACATAATAAACATGAAAAAAATGAAAACCAATACATGCTAAAAACATTCATGTAAAAACATGTAAACAAAATAAGGAGTTAGAGATAGTTACCAAAACTAATAGGGCTAATTTCTAGGTCTCCAAACCACGGTGGTCCTCCCACCAAACATCCTTGAAGGTGATGCATCCAATATAGTGTCCATCAAGCTCAAACACATCCACCATCAAGGTACCGATACCTCACGTCAAGTGAGAGTCCATACCTACATCAAATATAGTAAGGGTGGATTTTGGTACCCATACCTTTTTGGGTCCATGGGGGTTAGCACATTTCCTAACTTAAACAAACTTATTTGTAAAATTTGAAATATTTATTCTATCATAACAAAACTTTGCAAGGTGCCCTTACGTTCACAATGTGTACAAGTGTGCACACTAGCATATAAGGTGTCATATGTGTGAATGTGAGAAGCATGTATATACCGTGATTGATGTGTATGAATATGTAAAACTTGTTTCTTCTGAAATACAGATTCCAATTTCTTGTGATTCATAGCATATTGGCTCAAAGTGAAGCCTAAACAATCTACACTATTCTTCAACATGCAACTATCATTTTCAATTGTTGAAGAAGAAGTGGAATATGCATTCTTATCAATAGAGAGTATAACAATGAAATCATGACAAGAATGAGAAGCCAAATCATTTTTCAAAGAGATATTTTCATTTGAAACAAATTCCAATTCTTTTGAAATCAAAACAATTTTATTTTTCAGAGAATTGTTCTTCTTTAAAATAAAATCGAGTTTTGAAGACAAAACTTCATTATTCTTCAAAACATCTTCACAATCATTTTTATTCTTTAAAATTTTGTTTTCTTTTAAAGTAAGGTCAAGTTAGGTTTTTAATGAATCCCTTTCATTTGAAAACTCAACCCTCTCTTGCAAAATCATGTTTAGTTTAGAAAACAAATTTTATTTTCTTTCTTTAATTCAAAACTTTTCTTTTTTAAAAGTTTATATTTATTTAACAAGTTTTCACAAAATAATGTAAGCTCTTTATTTAATGCATGGGCATCCACACTATCATGATCATCATTAGAAGAGCTAGCACTATCATCTAGATGAGTATCCGAATATACCTCAAGGGAGTCAATCCCTTGGACCATATAGCAAGTTTCATTAGATTTATCCACCAAGGGTTCCTTTTTCACATAGTTTGTCGTCTGTAGCTCGGGAAAGGTTAATGTGTTTCACACTGCAAAAGCATAATCACAATGAGAAACAATAGAAAGATAATCTTTGCTAAGTGTGCCTAAGTGCCACCAAGGCTTGTGCATTAGCCTCTATATGTTTGTCATTACCAAGATAAGATTTCTTGGTAATGGCAAGGTAAACATGCAATCATAGGGATTTAAGGTATGCACTCATCTTATACTTTCACATATCGATGTTGGAAATATCATACATGGGAGGGGCAAGGAAATCCATATGTGTGTGTAAATAAATATGTGTGCAAATTTAAATGTAGATTGGCAATCTAAGATCTCACTCCTAGGTGGTTAAACCAAATATCAGGAGCGTAGGCTCTGATACCAATTGAAATACACCTAGAGGGGGGTGAATAGGTGTAATAGCTAATCTAATGACAAATGATGCGAAAATTAAAACTCAATTGCAACACACTATGTATAACAAGAGTGAGCCTGAATTCCCCGTGAAGGGCTCTGAAACTACTCCTCGAGATTCCTCTAAATTAAAAGTTGAGGTGCTATATGAATCTCTCTTGGTTCCACACAAGTATGAGCACACAAACAATATCTAGCATATGAATATGTGCAATATAAAGTAATACAAGATATAAGAGAGATAGAGTTTAAAGATAGTGGATCAAACACAAACAATAAGATATGTTTCGAAGTTCGAGTCATTTCTCTACGTCCCCGCCTTCATACAGAAGGATTCCACTATGTCCACACAGGACCTTCCACAACGGGACCTCCATTGAGGAATTACAGCACTACATTTGGAGTATACTTCTCCTCTCTCAAACACAATCACCTCTACACAAGAGGGATAAGCACAAAGCCAAAATACAATTACAATCACCTCTACACAAGAGAGATAGGCACAAAACCAAAACTCAAATACAATCACCTCTACACAAGAGAGATAGGCATAAAGCCAAAGCGAAGAAAAGATTACAATCTCGGTTATCCAAAGATCACGAACAACACTTGGTGATCACAGTAGTGTAAGGTTCACCTAGAGGGGGGGTGAATAGGTGAAGGCTAGTCTAATGGTCACTTAAAACCAAATGATGCAAATAATGCGGAAGCTAAAAACAATTATGACCTAATTAAAACTTTTACACTAAACACTATGTATAACACAAGAGTGTTGCCGAATTCTCCGTGAAGGGCTCTGGACAAACTCCTCTAGATTCCCCTTGAATGAGTTGAGGTGCCGCGTTGGCTCTCTTGGTTAAATACAAGTGTTAGCAAACAACCCAAGCAAGTATATCAATATGAGCACAAGGAATATATCATGCATATAAATGTAAAGACAATAATTGAATGCAAGATATAAACAAGTAAGAGAGAGAGAGAAAAAGGCAATCGCAAACACAAGGGTATGTTTCGAGGTTCGAGCACACTTGCTCTACATCCCCGCCTTCGACACACGAAGGATTTCCACTATGCAAGATCCTAATGGATCTCTCCTCGGTGCCGCAACACCTACAAGCCCTCGGACACCCTAGTCCCGTACACACCGCAAGCTCACTAGCTCGCCGAGGCCGCACCTCGAAACAACCGAGTCCGCACCCGAACTCAAAACAACACGGACACACACGTCCGCCTCCTCAAAGGAATAAAGATGAACTTTGGTGATCACAACTCTTGATCACCTAAAATCCTCTCACAACAAAACCCTATAGGTAGATATAGCAATGGAAAGCTCAAGTGTTTGTGTGAGAAAACAAGGATTGAGATGGTGGAGGAAAACTCAAAGAAATCACTTTTAACACACTCTAAATAAAATCTTCCCTTTTTAATTGGAAGTATTTGCACTCAAATATGTGGAGAAAACTCTTTTAAAAGGATGGGAAAAACTGGCTCAAAGCTCTCCTAAAATCTTCTTACAAAACAATGACAAGACCCTCAAATTTATAGGCCAGAAAAATATAGCCGTTGGGGTCTGTCAGAGCTGCCGGTCGACCGGTGCGGTCGACCGCCAACGGTCAGAAATCCGACCGTTGGAGCCACTGTCGACCGCCTGGGTCGACTGACCCACTGGAGCTGAGAGTCCAACTCTCTGTCGGTCGACCCGTACGGTCGGCCGAACTTTCCAGAGAGCTCTGCTCTCTGGAGCGGTCGACCCGTACGGTCGGCCGTCCTCCAGTGCACATCTGTGCACGTCGGTCGACCGGTCCAGTCGGCCGACTTCAGGATTAGTCGACTTATAAAGGCTACTAGTCGACTTATCCGAAGCCTGAAACAGTTTTCTGGGATTAAAAAGTTAGTCTTTTTGGCTCAAATAAAATCCCATAAAATACATAAAAATCTATAAAAATAGTTTAACCAATATACTTTGATATACAAACATGCTTGCACAAAATCAAGGCATGTTATAAAAGATTGGACTATTTTTGTAACTTGGAAATATTTGGCTCATGATAAAAACTGTATTTTTCAAAACAATATTTTTTCCAAAACATGTTTTTCCAAATCTTCATCAAATACAAAAACAATATATACTTTTAAAGCATAGTGTGTATGGATATGATCCACTAAACAATCAAGATGAAATATCTATGTTTTTGGCATTAAGCATAAACTTGGTTTTGGTTAAAGGATAAGTATATGAGAAACACCAAAAACCAAATAGTATTTTGTCACAAAGAAAAATCTTTTCTAAACTAAAAAATCTTTTATGAAAATAATTCTATCAAGAGTGTGTGTGCATGGTATACTTGAGCAATCCACCAACTATCTATCCTTTACATTTTAACTAAAAAAATAAAAATCTTATACCTAGACACAAGTCTTCATCTTCTTGAAGTCTTCACTTGAAGGCTTCTCATCTTCTTGACTTGGTCCAAGCTTGATCCAAAAGCTCCTTGGATCACACCGTGCTAGCTCCAAATCTTGACATTTTATCCTTTGTTGAGCTATGCACCTACTAAGATCTTGATAATGAATCTGTCACTAATTGAACACAAGATCATTAGTAAACATAACTTCATGAGTTGATCATCATCAAAACTAGGGTGATAGGCCTTTGGGCCAACAAGTAGACCACAAACAATTTTCCTCTCAAAAACAAGATCATATAGATAGGATTAGAGATGATAGCTCAAGTGTGAGAAAATAAAGTACTTGAAAAGAAAAATAACAAAGAAAAACACTTGAGAAAAATACCAAATAGATTTGTAAAGAAAGCTCAAAACCAATTTCCCAAAGACTCCCTTTTCTTTGATTTTTCCAACACTTTAAAAACAAATAAAAAATAAAATTTTTTGGCTCAAAAACTCCTTTTAAACTTGCTGCTAAACACTTAAAAGGATAGGAAAATAGCTCTCGAGAAATCTTGTTGAAAACAGCCCAGGAGAACCCCTTTATATAGGCTCTCAAGAATATAGCCGTTGGCAGTCAGAAAATGTCATTTTTGACCGTCAGGTCGACCGGCCAATCGACCGTCCAACGGTCATATTTCTGACCGTTGAGCCACCAGTCGACCGCCCAGTCGACCGTCCAAAGCAAAACTTGCCTAGCAATCGACTTCCCGGTTGACCAAGCCTAAAGGCATTCAGCCTGTCTGTCGACCGGCTCTACCCGAGAGTTGGGTAGTTACGGTCGGTCGACCGGCCTTATAGGCTGGCTTTGTGCACGTTTTTTGTGCACATCGGTCGACCGGTCGGTCGACCGAGCTCTGGTTCAGTCGACCGCCAGCAGGCTCATGCTGGGATAATAGGCTAAGAAACTTTGTCTTTTTATCACCTATAAAATCCCATAAATTCTCATAAATTTCACAAAAATACATTCTTATAAATATTTGACAAATAAATATGTGTGAAAAAAATCAACACATTTTACAAACTATTTGAACTATTTTTGTGATATAGAAATTAATCTTAAACAAAATCGGTATTTTTCGAAAATCAAACTTTGAAATGAAAATCCGATTTTTCTCAATTTGTATAAATACAAAAATAAGATATTTAAACTCTTTGAAACATAGAGTGTATGGATAGAATCTAATACATATAAAAAGATATATTTTATGTTTTTGACATTAAATCATAAATAAGTTTTGTTAATTCCAAAACTCTAAACACATGAAATAGAACATCAAAATAAGTTTTTCAAATATATGAAGCATGGATTTATATAGATGAAATCCAATATACATTAAATCATGTAAACATATTTTGATTCTATCTATCTATGAAAACCATATATATGGATATTCGAAATCCAAAACCGGTTAAACCGAAAACCAAACGTATTGAACTTGTGTGTGTGTGTGTGAACTTGAGCATATTAACACTAGTCTATTTTTACACAAGATCTAAACACAAAATTAAACTAGACAAAGCAAAGTCTTCTTGTAGAACTCCTTCTCCAAGCCGACTCGATCCAAATACGATCCAAAGAGCCTGACTCCATCCGAGTGTTAAATGCGATCTTGATGCGCGAGCTCTTGAATCTGCCTGTGTTAGCTCCAAAACTCTTTCGCTGAAGCTAAGCACCTATTAAGATCTTGATAGTAAATCTGAAACTATATTTATCATCAAATTAGAGTGATGGGCCTTTAGGCCTACAATCTCTCCCTTTTTGATGATGAAAAAACTCATGGAGTTATATATGTATGAATTAAAGATAAGCTTTATAGAAGCTCCCTCTTAACTCATGCGTAGCAATAAACAAATAGATATTCAATGAAATGCATAAAGTAAATAAAACCTATATGCATAAATACTAATATTAAGCATGCATATATAAACTCTCTAAAAAATCTCAAGATTGTACCGAATTCTTAGAAATATGTGACCATTAGTTGCAACAACATGTCGGCCATAGTTTAGGTGATGACCCAAAATATCCCGGGAAGGCCAAACATATAGAGATTAGGCACTCTCTTGGAGAAAAATTGACTGAAAAAGAAATAGAACTATAATACATAATTACCAAGGACATGGTTGCGAATCCTTTGATGAAAGCCATAGCTGTCCAGACTTTTGTGAAACATGTAAGAGCTATAAGTTTACATAGGTGGTGACATGTCTAGATGCTAATCACTTCTTATAACTTTATTTGGGATCAATAAGAAATACATTTTGTGATTTTTATGGGGTTTTGGCAACTCGTATATAATTATGCAATGTGATTTAAGATGTATTACGTTTTTTAAAATTTCCGTGTTTTTTTTGGTATATTTCATAATTGTTGAAAACAAGCATCATTAAAAGCGCGCCTGAAAATCGAATTGTCATGCTTACTCACAATAGCAGACACCCGGAAGCATCATCGCAGAAGGTAAGCAGAAAACGTGGAATAATACGATTTCTCGGTTAAGACAAAACTGGCCGCGTGCCCAATATTTCTTTGAGCCTTTGGGGCAAATTACCCTACTACGTAGTTGAAATTATAAGGAATATATGTGCAGCCTGCTCATAGATATGATAGGGTATCGAAACAAAAAGGAAATCAACGCTATCCCTTATGAGAAAATAGTCTGCAGACCTATTATGTGAAGATTTGGTAGACACTTTACACAGAAAAGAAAGATTTTTTGATTTAAAGACCATCCAAAATCTTTGTGGCGAGTTATGAAACATATTAGGATGGTAACTGAGAAAGATTCAAATACTCTCAAGGGCAACGAACTAGGAGATTCGATTGCAATAAGGGTGTTGTAGTATTCTTTGCTTGTGAGTGGTGTCAAGGCTGCACATTAGGGGAGACACATGAGAATTCAAAGTGAAATCCTATTGAGTGGATTTGAATTCACCAATGTGGCATCCAATGACATACGCAGGGATGTAGTGACTATTCAATGGAAGGTGGTGGACCTCTTTCCCAATGACGTGTTTTATACGTGTTTGCAAAGAAAGAGCAAAAAGAATTTTTTTAGTGATTTAGAAAATTCGAGCATTCTAATGGGATATCTTCATTCACAACAAGAATTTGAAAATGTAGCTTAATGTATTTTACATCCAAAACCCAACCCATTGAGGTAATGAGCATTTGGGCACCCGCTCCATTACGTATGTGAGACATGTGTGAAGAGAGGATGAATCTGGACACATATTGGTTACTAGAAGATAAGGGTTTCCTATTTGATCAAATCATCAATATTGATCGAGATTCAATCTCAACAAAATAGGTGATTGTGTTTTGTTGCTTAAACACAGAAACTTAACCTTAACTCTTTTAATATGAGAACCGTCATATAAGAAACAAACTATACAAATTAAGAAAGAAAAAAATTGCAAGTACTAGGGAAAACAATCAATAGTCATCTCTCTCATCCCACATTCTCCTTTATTGATGTTTCTCAAGTGAGAATGGAGCTAAATTCTCACAAATAGGACTCATTGAGATAACGTTGTCAAAGCTAAAATGAGGAAAAAGGAAAATAAATTACTTTCCCGCTAAAATCTCTCTGTTTCTCCCTCTCTTCTCTCACGTCGGATCCCTTTCTCTCTCCGGCGACCACCATGGCGACCTTCGAAGAACGACTTCATCAAATGGAAGAAATCAGAAGGCAAAGGCTCTCCTACCTCCAGGTCCCTCCTCTCTCTCTCTCTGTCCCCTCCCCCCCGCGTCCTTTTCTAAACCCTAATTTCTCCATGATCCTGTTTCATTCCACAGTACCTTACCCCCTTTAATCGCAGGCTGAAAAGCAACTCCAAGCCCAGAAATCTCAGACCCTACGCGAGAAGATCGCGACCGCTCGATTCTTGGAGCAGAGGTGTTTACTATTAGAGAAGAGGAACGCCGATTTAGGGTTCCAGATCTCGGCCAAAAAGTCCGAAATCGATGCCCTTGATATCAAGTACCAAGCCTCCGCTCAAGAACTTAGGTATTGTCTCCTTTTAGACACATTTCTTCTGTTAAAGGGGATTATTTTAATATGGGAACTGCGGATTAGGGTTTTGAAGAGCTATCTGGATGAGCTAGAGGCGCGAGAAAAGGAGAAGGATAGGTTTTATGAGGTGAAAACATCGGAGATGGAAGAGTTCAAGCAGCGAGTGAGGAGGCGAGTGTTGGATGCTCGACGGGAGGTTGAGGGCACGAGCAGTTCTGTATCTCAAGTGAGTTTTCTTTTCAATAAATAATCTCTTTATTCTTCATATGTCTTTTATTTTTTTTCTTGATTTTAGAACGAGTTTTAGGTTTTATTGAAGGTTGTTTCCATGGAAATTTCCAATTTTAGTGCCAAGTAGGAGCTTCACTCACAAATTAGCTACCTGATTAGAATTTGTATATGGTTTTCAATAAGAATAGGTGTGGAAAAGATAAATCTGTTTTATGAAACTCGAGTAGGTGATTCAGTTCTATAATGGGAAACATCTAGAGCCGCAAAATGCTTCGCAGAATAACTCTCTTTCAACTTTCAACCATATTCCCTTAGGTCTTCTATCCTCTTTTTTGACCCTCAAACAGCTGTCGCCCCTCTCACTTAAGAAAGCTCCTTAGTTCTTAAACTACTTGATCACTCGAAACATGGAAAGAAGCATTGTCAGCATTCTGTAAGAATGAGAGGACAAGATGTCAAGAATCAATATCCGTTTAGATTTGTTTAAAGGATTCTTTCTAGAAATGTCCAACTCCCATGCCAATTTTAAGTGGTAGTCATAAATTAACTATTTGATCAGGAGTCATAATGGAACTGGTATAAATTTGTAGATTTTCTATTACCAGCCTTGTCGATCTCTATTTGATGAGTCATTTATTATTGGCAGCACCGGGAGCCCCTACAAGCTTTCTCAGATACTTCCATACAACTTACATCCAGTAATTATCTCTTCTCCTTTTGACCCTAAGACATGCATTTAAGTTCCTTTCATACTCGAGCACCTTCTTTATCCTATATGCCTATGCCATCTCATTTGGTGCTACTCATTCACATCCTCTCATTTCCTCATTCGTTACCTTTACCCACCTTACATCTAAGAATTAAATTCGACATTCTTATTGCTTCATCTTGCTTATTTAATCTTTCTCGCTGAACCTTTCATCCACACATATTACCATTGTTATTGCTTTATTAACTTTCACATAAGTTAGAGATGCATTACAAGAGATGTATTTTTTTAAAAATTGTGCAAGTTGTATTACTGCATTAGAACTGTACCTCAGTTACAGAAAGATCAAACGATGGCCACTGCCATAGCCTTAAGTGAGAAATTTCTCAAATTTACAGAATTGGATCTATGTTATAACATAATTTAAACACAAGCTTCTGTGTGGACCCGTTCTCATATTTATTGTACAGATACACTTGGCTCTTGTCTCTTTTACTAGTCTTTACAGTGCAGATACAGAAGCCTCTTCCAAAGAAAGCCTCCCCGTCTTCTGTGCATATGATAAAACCATCACAGTCAGTTCCATTACTTTGTCCTGTATCTACACAGTTAACTCAGATTTGATTTGGGAATAATTTGGTTTAACCCTCATTAGGAAACTTCTTTGGAGTGAGCCCTTTGGTCACAGAAGTTATGTTGTACACCTCTAAGTCCTCAAAGAATTTAGAACAAACCCTTCCACCTCGTTTTACATATAGATGTCATCGCCCTTGTAGAACATGTTAAGAAGGGAGAGTATTTTTATTGTAGACCAAAGTACTCCTGCCACATTTCTCTCCGACTTTATCAGATTTTGAATCATACAACTCTCTCTTACTCTCTTACATCTCTTAAGATTAAAAAAAACCTAACCTAATTTTTCTCATTTGTATCAACTCTTTACAGCACAACCATTATTACTCTCTCATCACATTAAAAAAGTTTCATCACACTAGATACACCTATTGTGCAAGTGCCACTGTAATAAAGCCTCTTTGTAGTGGCCAAGAGGTCTTGAGTTCAAATTCCTCTTTCACCAATTTAAGACCCATTCTCCACCAAAAAAAAGGTTTGGTAGTAGTGGTGGGATGAAACAAGTTGGACAATAAATGGAAGCTCTATGATGCAGAAGTTTTCATTGGAAATATGATGGAGAGGAAGAAGTTGGTGCGCACAGTAGATGGTACAAAATTCACTAATAAGGCAACACTAAGAGTAAACATGGCAGGAAAAGAGGGGAATGTGGAAAAAAGAGGGAAATGGAGTTAAATTGGAGAGAATGAATGGCTCTTGCCATTAATGCTGGGTTTTCTGCGAAATTTGAAAAATACTTACTCTTCTTGCAATATCCTCTAAAAGAGGGGGCAGGCCATTTTTGTTTAAATTGAAAATACCAAATATTACTTGTGTACATGTATCACATATGATGCCAACATGTGCGTGGTAAGTGAACTGGAGGTTTTTTTTTTTCTTTTCCCAATTTTTTTTGGGACTCAAGACTCTGCTAACTTCTTGAGTGAAAGGAGCTGAGTCCAAATAGATTTTCAAAATAAAGGCCTAAGCCAAAATTATCTTTGATTTTACATCTCTTTTAAAGTTGTCATCTTTCATATGTCATTTTGTGTTTATACTCTTTTAAGGTTATTTGACCCAAGCAACAATAATGAACCCCCATCTTAAATCCACCCAATTTGCTTTAGCTGGTCACTTTCGTTTATGTTATTCATTTCTCCTATTGTCTGATCTAAGTTACCAAGTAAAGCTTATTAGTCTATTTCTTGGTCATCAATTCATAGTCTTCTCATTTCCAATTGATTACAACAGGAGTTGCATTCCATGGAGAGGATTTTGTTTGAGGGAATACTGACCCTTTGCATTTATTTCATTGAGTATTGGATTAATTCTACCTTCTAACATTGTCTCGGTTACATGTGAGCAAAAGCATAGTTTCACTTTCTTGAATCCCTTCAGCCAGTCAATTTATGGAATGGCAACATTTACATATGTAGTCCCTCCCCCTTTGGCATAGGACTTGTGAGTTTACGAGAATTGGAAGTTTATGTAGTTCTCATGTTTCACTGCATCTATGTATATATTAGTGCTGTCAAACATAAAACTCTTATTTTTAACACTCACATGATTTGCATCTATAGTAGCTCTATGTAATGTTTTGCGCATATTTTTCATACACTTTAGAAAGGGATGAGTAAAGCAAACAGGCCATTATGTAATTAATTACGTTTCTATTATAGCTGAATTACAACCTCAAAGAGCCTATTCAGGATCCTAAAATCTTGCTTTTCAGCCTTGGTGATGTCCCTCTGCATCATGAAATACCATTACATAGTTCATCTGAACCAAAAAGACTGTCACCCAAATTCTGATTTTATTAGTTAGTTTTTGATCATTAAGCACCATGTTTCTAAAATCCCTTACTCGCAACCTATTGAAATCTATTAGCCATACATTTTATTGATCACTGACATGTTATAAAATAATTTGTTATTCTGGAAAGATTCCCGTTAGCTGTAAAAATATGAGCAGGCTCTTCGTTCATTTCTGTTATTCATGTCGTCTGAACTATGTTATCACTTACTTGAGGGTTCTTGTAATCTTGCAGCTTAGGTCTATTCTCAAAGACCTACAGGAGAATGATGGATATCGAAATAACACTGAGATTGCTGCAGCCCAGGAAAGGAATGCTGAACTTCTGTCCATCAAAGAGGACTTGGACAAAAGCTTGCATTCAGATTACCAGTTAAGATTGTTACTACAGAAGCAGCTGCAGAAGATTTTGGTTTCACAAGAGACAGAGCTCAATGGTTAATCTGATTAGTAAACGACGAGGCTGTGAAATCTAGATAAGGTTAGCCTGACATTTTAATTCCTTGACTAGTTCATATGGGTATAGCTATTGTTTTGTTCCTTCTGTTTTTGAGGTCACTGTCTGTGTAACATCCAATTGGAATTGTTTATTCCTGTTTGAAGCACCTCCCATTTGCAATTTCATTTGGTTTTTAAGTACCTACTTATGCAGTTAAGGTTCCAATTTTCCTACGATACCATGACCTAGGAATCTTCACCAAGGTATACTTACCCACAAGTTTGATCTCATCGAGGATGCTTTTTGAGACATCTCGACCCACTGTATCTCTATTCTGATTTCCGGAGGCATCGTGACCCATTAAGTTTTTTTGGGATACTTACAACAAAATCTCTTTTCTCCGCTTATAACTTCTAAAAGACATTATAACCTTTAACCCAAAAAAAAAAAAAAGAAAAGAAAAGGAAAAGAGAAAGTTACTGTTGAGTTTGTTCAAACTTTCAATTCCCTGAAATATTATGATCTAGGAATCTAGTCATGAGAATACCTACAATGTGATTTTGCTGAAAAGCTTTGATGTTCCCAAACATCAGGAGTAAGCACTCATGTAAACATAATGATAAAATTTAATGTCATAAAAAAGAGCAAGAGGATTAAAATATAAATGTAAATCATATGGTAGAAATTTGTAGGGATGTTTATAAAATAAATAAATAAAATTGTGAGTTCAAATTTTGATAATAATGATTATAATAATAAGCAAATAAATAACAAGCGGGTCATCTTCATGAACCTCGTGGTTGACGCGGTCACGCGGACCACTCTTCATTGAGGGGGAATTGTTGATACCCTGCTTGTGGCAATTTCCAACAACATCACTTACAAATTTAAAATAATATAATATGATGATCCAAATGAAAATCAGAGAAATAGAGCATTATCCTATGCAATTTTTTGTAAGTTGCTACTATAAAAGGTTAATAACTTCCCTGCTAAAACTCTAGCATGTGACCTCACTTTTAAAATTCAAAATAATACAATTTCTCATCTCGAATGAAACTGATAAGATAATATACCTTAAGAAACATTTTAAAAAGATACTACCACAAATCGAAATAACAAGGACAAATAAAAATAGATAAGGAAGAATACATAGGAAACATGTGGAGGAGCAAAAGAAGGATGGAGAAAGATAGAAGACACATTTTATTTTTATTCGCTAACTGTCTTAGACAAGGGAAGTTTAAGATCACACACACACACACACACACACACACACACTAGTTTTTAGCTATCATTACATGGTTCTTATCTTGGCTGCAAAATTTCATCAGAATAGTCAAATATTAAGTATAATTATGTAAAACTTTGTAAATGAACTAGTAATTTAGTACTATTTCAGATGGGTTTTTAAGAAAATCAGAACTCAGCGGTTCAAGTTTAGGCCGTTGCCGCCTCTATGGAACACGAAGCACTCAACTGACACTTGTGGAGGCCTTGAATTTTTGATTGAGGGAATCGGATTGAGCCTTTGGACATGACTGATGTTTGTTTGAGATTTAAGGGTTTGGAGATCAGTTGACTCTTTTGTTAGAAAGCGGTTATAGGATTTTATTTTACAGAGAGGAGAATTTTGGTAGAAGGAGAGCAAGAAAAGTGGACAGATGCACAAGAAAAGATAAGGAGCACAGGAAAAGATAACCAGTTGAATTGAGCCGTGAGTGGCCAAAATTATTGTTTGTAATTATGATTTTTGCAATGGCCTAAACTAGTTATAACAATTTACACGAGCAAATTGATTTCGGAAGGGAACTTATATGGTCATATTGAGATAGCAACGTTAGTTAACATGGGGTTGAACCCAAACCCAACCTAAACTTGAATTTTGCAAGATTTTGATTTTCCTCAAATCTCAAGTGATCACACATTGGGCCTTTTAGGGTCTTCTTTTTATATTTAGTATTTTACTGTTTTAATGAAATTTTGCAGCTAGGGACCTTGCTGGTCTGTGTCAAAGGCAAATTGAAGTAATCAAATTTTCCTACAGTTGGTGAGTGAAAGACATTGCAATAAAACAGATCCATAGAATGGCTGACCCAATTAAAGACAACTTGAAGTGATCCAATTCTCGGAGAGTGAAAGACACTGCAATAAAACAAAATGAATTCCAATAAGCTATGAATCTCAGAATTGTATATGATCTTTATTGAAAAACATATTATCCCAAATAGCCTTGAATATAAATAGACAACCATGAAAGGGATTTCTATGAAAGTAGACATGTCACTTATGGTGTTCTAAAAGTGGTAGAAAATATGATCTAGAAAATATAAAATAGGAATTTTCATTTTCCTATTTTGTAACCATTAGCTACTGGAGACATATATCAATTGTTGCTGACTATGTTACCAGAAAACGTTGGACCTGTCATTACCCGTTTTCATTCCGCGTACCGAGGTGATTTGAGTTCTTAATGCCCTTGGTTGTGGCATTTTCTTTAAGAAAAAAAGGTATTATCTTTTTTCTCTTTTAGAAATGTCAGGTATAAAAGAGATATTTATCCTCTTTTCTCTATGCTTTCTGTTCCTATAAAGTTCATCCAACTTTCTACGTAAATGTATTTCATTTTGACTTGAGCGTCCAAAAAAGCCTACCCCTTAGCACACCAGGTTCCTAGAGTGGTAACATTCTACGTGCCCGTTTTCATTCTGTGTATCAAGGTGGTTGCATTCCGAGTAACCTTGGCTGCTTAGTAGAAGTCATATATTTCCCTCAAATAAATTCCACGTAAGATATAAATATTTGGGCAATAATTGGCATTGGTGGTTCTGCTGTTCAGTTTGATAAATCTGGATACTTGGGGCATCCTGATTGATGCTTGAAAAGGTGTAGAAGACCAACGGGTATACATGGTGGAATTAGATTATTTTCTTTTGAGTTTATCTTCCTATCCATAATGGCATATAGAAGTTCTCTGGAATATACCATTCAATTCAGAGTTGTTTCTTCCTTGTCAAGTTGACGACTCCATGACAGAAGGTGATTCGAAATTGAAATCAGTGATTGTCACCTCTGGACTTCATCTTTCTCTGGCCTTATTGGTTACTGCTCAATTCCCATTATTTTCTTACTTGTATATACTATAAGTCCATAAAATGTTTTGTGTTGGTAATTCATAATCCTGAATCCATTGGCCCATTTTCCAATTAGTTATGCTCTACAATGATTGATGGATTTTCACCTACTTTTCTTCTCCCTTTTTTTTTGTGTGAATCCTCTCAACCTATCATTTTCAGATTAATGGCTGGTATGTTTGTGGTTGTTGAATTCTCCGGTATTATAACTTTTTAATCATTAATAAAATACTACATTAACTGCAGCGAACATACCTTCGATATGGATATGGATATGGTAATATTCTTTGATGTTCCTTTTTGGGTATGTTGATTTTTCATACATTGTGCCTAATCTACTTTTCATTCCATTAGGATAGCTAGTACCGGCAAATATTTTGTTCATATCTTATAAACTTTATCTGGTTGCTTTCCTATAATAAGTTGCACCGCCCTATTTCAGGCCACTATATATGTGCATAGAAGTTATCGGCTGTCTTTACTCAAACTGCAAAGTGAACTGCCATGTAAAATATGATGATGCTCTGCTACTTTGGTGATCTGGAATACCTGTAAGTGTTTATGCTAGTCGAACATGAACAAAACTGATCTAGGTGGTCATCATCTATTTCTGCGCCCTTGTTGTCTGGATATTAAAAACTAAATTTCACTTGACATTCTTTGTCGCTGGCAAGATAGTGGAATAGGTAAGAACATAGATTTGGCTATCAGCAATCTGAAAGTGGTTCAGAGTCTTCAGACCTTGGAGCTATCTTGCAGGATTCTGCACTATACTGTTTCTTCTACGGTTCAACTGGATTCCTGTAAGCGAGGAATCTTGAAAATTTGCAAAACAATTCCTGAACTGTAACCAATTTCAATGAATCCAATATTTTTCATCATCTTCTTCTGATGACAAATTGGGTCATCCTATTGCCATCCCCCGCCTCCCTGTCCAGGATTTGAACCTGGCAGCTCCTTTCGTTGACCACCGCAGCAAGATTCTCTTGGTAATACTGATAATTCATCTATTGTCATTCCTATTACAGCTAATTCTTTGTTTATCTTAAAATTTCTTCTAACAGTAACACTAGCCACATTTAAATAAATGGTGTAATAAAGTACAAAGTCCACATTTTTAGGAAGTTAAAAAGATAATACATATATTACTCTGCCATGTTACAAAAGCACAGTTTATTTTGATAACAAGTTCTAGGCCACACCAGGTCTCCATGTTGTGCTTATGTCCAAGAACTGTAAGGGGAAATAATCCTTTGTTTCGATTTAAGAAGGCATTTGCGGTTGTTGAACTGTAATCTTCTTATGTAAAAGAACCAAAGGAGTCATACAATCATTGGAAATTGACTTCCTAGCATGGTTTGAAATATCTCAGAAACCGATAGGTAACAATATCGTATCGGATTTTGGCTTGAGACACGATATTGGGCCTTTGCAATCGGTATTAGCCGAAACTTATAGATATCGTTGATTTCTTTTTAGTTTTGGCCGATATTGGGTTCTTATCGGTTTGTATCAGCCGATATTGCATTTGTATCGACCGATACTAGCCAATATTTTCCTGATACAATCCGATAGGAGTCAAGTTATGATTTTAAAAAGGATATAAAATAAAAAGAAAAAAGGAAAAAAGGATAGACAGTAGAAAGAAAAGAAGATAGAAAGGAAAAAAATGAATAGAATGAAAAAAAATGAATAGAAAATTAAAAAAGAGAGAAATAGGGATAGAGAGAAAAAAAGAAAAGAGAACGTAAAGGAAAGAAAATAAAAAGGAAAATAAATGAATAGAAAATAAAAGGAAAGGAAAAAAGAAAGGAAAGACAACAAAAAAGGAAAAAGATAAAAAGAAAAAATAAGTGAATAGAAAAGGAAAGAGAAAAGAAAGAAAAGACTAGGAAAATGAAAGAAGTTTTAAAGGAAAAGAAATGAAATACAACGAAAAAGAAAGAAGATAAGAAAAGAAACCAATAATTTCTAATAAACTATAAACACTGGGAAAAGGCAATAAAATTCGTAATGTTGCATCAACTTCTACATTAAGTAAATATGTTATGTTTAAATACAAATTCTGAAAAAAAATAATCCATTCTAAAGTTATGGATAAATTTAAAATTAATGAAAATATAGACCATCAAAATATTCCGTCAAAACTTAGATCAATACTCCCATCAATTATTCTCAGAAACATATCACAACGTTGCTACTTAACAATTTTGAAATATTTTTAAATTATTTAATGAAATGATCGAATTGACTAAAGAAAAAACGGCTGATATTTCCGATTCCTATACTATAAACATACCGAGATTTCAAACCATGCTTTTTAGACTTCTTTCAATAAATTATGTGGAGCAAGATCTGGAATTCATCTACTCCAGTTTTTTTTTTTTTTTTCTATATTAAACAGGATCATGGAACCCAGAAAAATGCTTCCAGTAGCAGCATAAATTTTCCCCAGCGATCATCATCCCAAAGATTGCTATAATTCACAAGTGATATCACCGGTAGTAGCATCTCCTTCCAGTGGACTTGCTTGTTCTGTTGCAGCTCTGGCAGAGCATCAGCATATGAATGGAGACTCAGCTATCATTTCCAGCAGCGCTGCTCCTGCTTACAACATGGTTTGCTCCTCATGCAGTTCAGCTGCAAGAATGCAGAGTGAGGTGGGGAATTTTCCTCCAGAAAGCTGGATCGAGGCGTTAGTTAAGCAACGGGAAGGCTTCACCAAGAGAATACTATGAATGGAGAACAGACCACGAGGTGAGAGGAGGGCTTAGCTATGCTAGCTCCAACCTCACAATAGAAACTCAAAGTGTTGCTGATGTGAGCCATCTTCCCCCTGATAGTTTTGAGGTGCAAATGATGCTAGCCATGGCCATTTCACTAGCAGAGTTTCAATCAAGGGCGAGGAGCTCTCAGGGAGTAACTTGGCTACAATTGTTGGTGTATGATGTGGCATTGGTCTTTCCATGTTGGTTATGTTCTCCCCTACTGTTTGATTGTCACACTCCTTTCCTCCTATACCTATTGTTTTTTTTGGCCGGTACAAGTCTTCTCATCTGGCTTCTTATACTATGCAATGCATATATGTAAAAAGGGATAGGATCAGAAAGAAAACAGGATGAATTGTTTGTTGTAGGATTGTTTAGGCTTAACCTGTTGACAGAGTACCACATTGCTTACAGATAGTTGATTTGTTGTAAATTATATAGGCTTGATTCATTGACAGAGTATCAGTGTCTAAATTATATAGGTTTCATTCATTGACATTGTAACATAAGGCACATTATTTAGATAGTTAACTAAATAGTTGAATTATTGTTGTAGACTGTATAGGCTTGAGGCATCACCATTGTAACATTAAGTCACATTCTATATATAGTTGAATGCAGTTCTAATATGCATCATAATAGGTTCCATTTGGACTCTTCTCTTTGCAGTGTTTTGTTTCTTTGGTTACAAAATAGCACTGCAAACAGTTCTAGCTATTTGATAAAATCTACTTTCATCATGATCTGGATAATCCCCTCGCTTGTGGGGAAGCTTTCATCATGATCCATATTGTTTGGTTAATTTTTAATGCCTTTTGAAGCCGATTCATCTCATACGATTTTTTCTTTAAGAGAAGAAACATTGAAAAGCTGCAGTTGAAATTATAAAAGACTGGTCGTTAGTCTTGAGGCGAAGGTATGAGTTCTCCTTATGCTGAGGCTTTCTCTGTAATCTGTATTGGCTAAGCGATTTTGTATAGTTTTTGGAGCAGCAGGCGACTTCAAGTTTGGTATAGGCTTGTTCCACAAACTCTCTCTGTGTCACGAAATAAGTGAAAAGTCAGGGTGTATATATTCTGATAATGCAAACTGTCTCATTTCATCAAGACCAGTGCTTAATCTAGATGCCGAACTCAGGTTCAATGTTGGCTTATTTACAGAGTGCTTCGGCAGTCATAAATTTCTTTTGTTGCGTGCATGTGTGTGACGTAGTGAATGAGGAAACAAATTTGCTGTTATTTTTCATGTCAGAGTGCTTCCTGAAATGCGAAGATCAATGGGCTCCGTACGGCAAGTTATCTGAGCTGAAAACGCCTTGGGTGTATGGACACGGAGGGCAAACATTATTCTGTTATATGAAGAATTGGAATTTAGACCGCATATAAAATTTTTGATGGATATCTTAGAATCATTCTAATGGCTAGAAAAAGGTCATTATGATGTCTCATCCATGGCCTTGATGATGAAGCATATTTCCATTGTCATTACCTGTCGATGAGTCTAACTGGAAACTGCAAAACAACTGATGGATCGACAAAAAATTCACATATGTAACTAGGTCATTGAAATGGATAATGAATCATATTTGGCTCATCGCTTACCTCTCTGCATGCCTGCTCTAGTACGGGACACTGCAACCAAGGATTGATACATTGATCAGGATCGATACATAGCTAACGTACCAGGCAGCCAAATGCACGAGAACCCCATCACTGCAAAGCCTGATATGGATCACAGATATATACATCCATCCATCACTCCTGCATAGTCATTTTCATACGGCTAATACCTTGAAATAACCTATGAGGAATTCTAACAATATTTCACAGATGATGATGCTAAGATGCGATCAGATGAAGATGCATTTCTAAGAGGAACCATGGTTGAATGTTTCCATATGAACAATTTCAAAGGACATGGAAAATAACAATTGTGATGCACAACAGCTGCATAGTTAATCTGGCTTTATTAATAACATTGAAAAGTAAACTCACCACCATCACCAGTTTTCAGCTATAAATAATAGTTCATAAATCAATGCCGGTGCAAGTTTATAGAATTTGACAGCTAGATGATACACTTGTTACAGAGGATGAAGTTTTTGATCCTCCAGGGTGCAGCTCACTTGCAGCTTCTGTATAGGATCTGTGGTGGATCCACGAGCATGTCAATTTAGAGGCCATTTCATGTCATCCTCCACCATGCACCTTGAGAACAAGAATCCATAATGCAGGAGGTGCACATATTATAACCTTGACCATATGAATACTTTAATCCACCAAAATCATAAAGACAGAGGGATCTGATAAAGCAAAGAACACCGGGTTGATCTTTAATGAAGAATCTGACTTCCATAATCATCATTGAAACTTCTCATAACGGCGGGCATGGAGATGAGCTGATGGTCTTGTGTTCTTCAGAGCCACCTCAATATCTTTGAGGTGTCACAGGACCAACTGCTGGCAACTCTGAAAGACAAAGATCGGTGATATCCGTGTCAGAAAAACTGGCACCGAATTCATGAACTCAATTACTAAAACATGCCCTCATACAGATAAAAAGCAGCTCATATCTTCTACATAGACCAAGCAGACCAAGTACCGGGAAATATGCTTAAAACCCCAATTATTTTCGACCCCGTACTTATTTTAATTATGCTGGTAAGCCCTGGATCCCTGGAAAAACTCTCAGTCCCCACCCCATACCCAGTCATAACTCGAATATGGTACCGGATACAGGATGGATCCCACTTGAACCAATTTACTTCATATATCTGCTAGATTATTACTAAATCTACGTTGCTACTATGTCAGACATCGATGTACCCATTCTTTCATGGACTACACCAAAACAATCGTTCAAAGGCCAAAATTTTGGACGACCATATATGCAATCCTGCAGGAGACAAAGGAGGTGGTAAACAAAGTTGTTGCGATTGCCGAGGAACAAGCAACAACAGTAATAAAGCTATATAGTTATGGGACACCCTCGAATCATAAATTCTAAGATTCAGTGCTCAAATAGTGCAGATGGGTTTGTTTTACAGGGATAAATTAGGGGCATAACACTGTGTCACAGAGGAGTTTTTTCCCCCTTTCTTTTCTGTTGGGGGTGGTTGGGATGAGGGGGCGGTCTGGGTTGGATTCCTCTAGGTCAGTACAAAGAATACAAATTTGGTATCAGATGATAAGAATTATATAAGCAAAACTCCACAGATGCTATGAAAGAGAAACAGTGACCAGAAATGTGCATAACTGCATGTGAGACTAGAACCACGCTGACGAGTTATCATGTATCACATTGCTGCCAGGCTTGAGATCAAATTCAACCAAATTCTTTTGTGCATCCAGCCTTGAAAATTAGGGGATCTTCTCATTTAATGCAAGGGATCCCAAAAATCATATATTAACATTACCCCGTTACCTTCAATATATTAAAATTCCTCAATATTTCTCAAACCTACCAGAAGTTAAGATTATTGAAAAATCTGTAATGAAAATCATCAAAGATTAGCACTTACCCTTCTGAGGCACCAATTCCTTTTGGCGCTCCAAAAATGATATTAACCTTCTTAGCGGCTGCATGGCTGCTTCTGTCCAGGGATCGATGGCAAAAGTTCCTCAAACATCGCCTGCCTTGCTTCTGGTTCTGGAAGAGGTACAAGGATCTGGTAAAGCACAGATAAGGAGAATTTTTGAGCGAGAGTTCATCTCAGTTCCTACAACAAGGCTAGAAATTTTCAACTAGTATCCTCCAGGTATTAAAGTAGACATCTTTTGAGAAGATTATTAAGATTAAAAGCAAGGTTTGGGGCAATCTTTCGAATCTGCAAACATTTATATTAGAAAAACAAACTAATTACTTAACTATCTGTCGTCCATTCTCACTCTTTTTTTCAGTTAACGTCTGAAAACAAAAAGAGAAAAAAGAAGGACATTCACACATCCAGAGATAATCAGGTGCTATAATATCTTGGACATTCATAAGTAAGATTAAGAGAACAAAAAAACTGACCTTTGACAAAATACAACCCTAAGTAACCGAAGAACAACGATCCAAATCCAGGAGATGGGGTCAAAACTCGTGAAAGATCAAATTTTGACATCCACAAGCTACTGGAGTCTACTGAAATGTATCAACTTGGTGAAAAACAACCCACATTCAAATTCTCAAGAAAAAGGGCAATTTTTGAAAAAAAAATCTTATTTTATAAAATAATTTCAAAAATTGACCCGAGCTAAAAAATTACTCCAAAAACTGACCTTTGACAGCCACAAAAGCGCGTGGCGCCAGCGTGACGCTGGCGGTGGCGCGGGGGTCTTTTGTGTTCGCCCGGAGTTGGCACCCCTAAGCGAACCTATATATTATATATTTTGAGTTTTAGTCTTGGCCGAGATTGGCAACCCCGACTAAGCCTTCAATTGTTGCATGCAACAAGTGAATGTTTCACTTGTTGCATGCAACAATTGAAGGCTTAGTCGGGGTTGCCAATCTCGGCCAAGCCCAAATGAAAAAAAAATGAATGCATGCATGGCTTTGGTTGGGGTTGGCAATCCCGATCGAACTAAAAAAGTCAAAAATAATATAAAACTTTCGATCGGGGTTAACTCCGGTCGAACTTAAAAACGACCTCCGCCAGTGCTAGCATTGTCATGCCTGTCGGAGGTCTGTTCTTGAAAATATTTTTGACCGGGGTCTTTTTTTTTGAATTATTTTATAAATTTTTTTTTAAAAAAATTGTCCTAATAAAAAATATCGATTTTTTTTTTGTTTCTACGCAGATTGGCAACAAAAACAAAAGCAGAAAATACGAAATGAGTCTTCTGATTTCCCAAATATAACTTCAAATTCGGGATTGCTTGGTTCGGGGTGGAAGTGAGGAAGCGAGGAACTGAGGAAGTAGTAATAGTTCCTTTTGGAACTTAAGAATTGGTTAGTAAGTTTTCCTGTATTTGGATGTTGTTGGGAAGTGTGGTTTGAAAAATGTTATGTCTTTTCCAGTGTTTGGATGTTAATGTAAAAGTGAAAATGGAAAAGTTGACTACAAATTTGACTGCAAAATAATATTAAAATATAATTAATTATGAAAAAAATTGGATTGTAATTAGAATGCAAGTGAGATTTACATGACCACAAAATTAACAGTTTTGAGCGACAACTTATTACAAATGAGATTTACATGACCACAAAATTAATTGTAGCACCTTAGAAGTGAGGAAATGGTTGTGTAAAAGAGAGGTGTAAAAGGAAAAGAGAAAAGAAAAGGGATTTTCCCATTTTTCTCTTTTGGTGTTTGGATGAACAATGGAAGTGAAAAATGAGGCCTCCCACTTCCTCACTTCCTCACTTTTTTATGCATCCAAACAACCGCTTCATAAAAAATAATAATAGTAATAAATAAAACAATCTCAAAATACCCATAATTCCACCAGAAATGAAAAAATAATACTCAAGAAAAAGGGAAGGTGAAGAAGACCCGCCATAAAGAAAGTGCAGGCCGAGATTAACAACAGCAATCAGGATCAACAAAAGAAAGTAGAGCAGCCATATCCTACAAAATGGGAATTGGAATTAGAATTGGGGCAAGAGGAAAAAAGCAATCTGGTTTTTGAATTGGGGGGATTGGGGAATTTATGTATATCAACCAATCAATTTTTCATTCACCTCAAATGACCATCGATCGAGAGCAGGTCCCTCTCCCCCCATAATAGTGTCTGTTCGCAATGAATCTCCTACTACTTTATAGCTGATGAAAAGCGAGGAAGTTGTAATGGAGCACAATTATTGCCTCCCTCAAAAATGAGAAAGGGCCCCCAAGGTATTCACAAGTGTGCCATTATTTTTTTTTTGATCATTTCGCTCTTGATGAAAAGCCCAAAATGCCCCTTTCTGCTTCCTCTTTCTCTTTCCTCCATCTCCCTTCTCCTTTTCCGGTGACCCCCGTCCTCCGCCTGCCCAACCGATTACCTCTCCGACCTCCTCCTCCATCCCCGACCTCCCCCTCCTCCCCCTCCCAAGCCTCCTCCTCCTCCTCTCCCACTCCCCTACCCGCCCAACCTCCCCGGCCTCCCCCGCCCCTTGGCCTGTTCGGCCAGGTCTGGCCGAACAGGCCAAGGGGGGAGGGGCGGGGGGGGGGGGGGGGGGGGGGGGGGGGGGGGGGGGGGGGGGGAGAGGGAGGAGGAGGAGTGGGGAGGAGGAGGTAGCAGCCTAAAAGAGGGGGGGGAGGAGGAGGAGACGGCCTGGGAGGAGGAGGGGGGAGGCCGGAGGAGGGGCGAGCATCTATTGAATGTTGTCTAAGACTTCCTGCTGAGCCTTAGAGGTTTGCTCTTGAGCCACCAACCGTCGACGGAGGTTATCATTACCGCTATCAGCCATATTCACTGACACTCTATCTGTTCGTACTGAGCTGACTGTTGCTGAAGAGGCATACCCATTATCTTCGTCCTCCTCATCAGACCATTGGAATAATCCTTTCATAGGTTCTGGTGAGGTTACTGCAGTTGAGGAGGATGGCTGCTCATAACTGTAGGGTATTGCGACCCTAGATCTGGTGTTTCAGAAGACACCTTCTTCGTGCACCAAGACTTGGCGTAAGCCTGGACTATAATCCGGATCTAGAGAACTAGAGGGAGGAGAGTTAGCAGCATGCGACGCTCGTCTGCCCCTACGCGGCTCCCGCCCCTTCCGATCATATTGACGGATGCAGAGGGCCGATCTGGTAGATTTCGCGATACACCCCTTTTGTGATGCTTCTCTGGAGCTTGCACCGATAGTCGATCAAAAACTGACAGTCGGTCTGGAGGAGTGGCAGGGATTGGTCCTAACTGGCAATGGACTGAGTGGACTGTCACCAATTGACATCCCACTTGTTGACAACAGGAGGGAGAAGTCTGGAAAGATTCCGACTTCCGTTTGCTTGCTAAGAACTCTCACAAGTCGGACCCAGCCGAGTTTAAGCGACTCAGCGCAGAGACTCTGGTGGATCTTGCATTGATGCGTTCAAGTAATTTCGACACCACCTTCTTGCTTGCAAGCTTTGGAAACGAAACACAGATTGATGCATTGTTCCTCTCAACACCACAGAGGTGATTGGTACTAGATAGTGCTTTAGTTCTAACTTCGCGGCTAAGAACTTCGGGAGCACGCTTAGGCGCTGACGCTGCATAAGCACCGGATTAGCACCCAGGGATAATCCCTTAGCTTCGCCGCGAAGGGCGAACTTAACGCTTGAGGAATCGGGGAGCGAAGCACGCTGTGGTGCTTTGTTCGCTACCTTGCTGCTAAGGTGGTTAGCACTGCTAGGTGCTTTAGCCCCAGCCTGGCGGCTGGGAACTCCGCGCGTACCCTGAGGTACTGGCGCTGTGCCTGCCATGCTATCAGAAACTTCGCTCGAAAGAATGAGGTTGGCGCGAGGAGTCACTGCTCTTGCATTAGGCGAAGGTATAGTCGTCGTTCTAGCCTCGCGGCTGATAGTCTCGACGAAGCAAGCAGGCATCTTGCCTTTGTCTTCGAGGGACAGGCGAACCTGTGGCGTAGCTACGCCTGAAGCTTCATATAGAGCCTTTTGTTTTGGCCTCCACATCTGCTTTGGGAGGGGAGATTTAGGTTTGCAGGGAACCTGGCTAGCCTCGCGCGAGGCTGAGAGGAGTTGGGAGGAGTCTCCTTCCGGTTTCTGCTCCGAAACCTTGGCCATTGAGACCTTCCTATGCTTCTGTATGTGGAGCACTGGACTACCTTCTGAGAGGAGCTCTTCGAATTTTCCTTGGTCGAAATGAACGACCAGGTTTTCGAAGGTAACAGGCTCAAGATTCTGACCCTCGCATTGCGCGTCTCCTTGTTGCGCCAGAAGACCGTAATAGGCTTGCGGAGAGCCTTATCTGTCTCAACAGAGACTTGCTTCCAAGAATTAGCCAGGGGGGCTCCGGCTATGCCGACTTCCTTATACTTGCACGTACGTAGGGGACTTTTGGTACCCTCAGGAAGAAGTTGTTTGAACTTCTCTTGGCCAGAGTGAATGATCGGCGTCTCAGCAATAGACCCAAAGGTCTGCTCATCGCATTGCGATACTTGATTCTCAACAATGGAGAATGTACTCCCCAGCGGAGTCGCTATCTTATTTCCATTGATTTTGCAAAGGAAAAAACTTACAAAAAAGTATCGAGGAGCTAAATTACAAGTAATTCTTTGCAGTAAGAAGATTACATGTAGATCTCCTCTGAGATTTCTAGGGAAGTGTGCCGGTAGGAATCTGATCAGTGCGCGATCACTTTATCCCTTTAACGATGCGATCGATCAGACAATCAGAATGCCGCCTGATAGGATTCCGTTCTCGCCTGGTTCAGGGAATCAGAGAATAGAAGGTCGGTAGAGCCCTCTTGTTACTTCTCGAGCTGCCTCCGCTTGGAGAATTCCTTCTCGCCTGGTTCCGGAAGTTCCTTGAGAGGGAGAAAGATCTTAGGATATTAGCACCCTGAATTTATCCTTGCAGGATTAGAGAAGTAATTCTCTGTGTTCTTAGAAGCGAGAGAGTAGATCTCCAATCTCCTCTCTATCCTTAGCCGTCTCTCCTCTGAGACGGTAGGAGGAGTGGGGAGGAGGAGGTAGCGGCCTAAAAGAGGGGGAGGAGGAGGAGGAGGCGGCCTGGGAGGAGGTGGGGGGAGGCCGGAGGAGGGGCGAGCATCTGTTGAATGTTGTCTAAGACTTCCTGCTGAGTATTAGAGGTTTGCTCTTGAGCTTCCAACCGTCGACAGAGGTTATCATTACCATTTTCAGCCATATTCACCGACACTCTATCTGTTCGTACCGAGCTGACTGTTGCTGAAGAGGCATACCCACTATCTTCGTCCTCCTCATCAGACCATTGGAATAATCCTTTCATAGGTTCTGGTGAGGTTACTACAGTTGAGGAGGATGGCTGCTCATAATTGTAGGGTATTGCGACCCTAGATCTGGTGTTTCGGAAGACACCTTCGTGCACTAAGACTTGGCGTAAGCCCAGACTATAATCCGGATCTGGAGAACTAGAGGGAGGAGAGTTAGCAGCATGCGGCGCTCGTCTGCCCCTACGCGGCTCCCGCCCTCTTCCGATCATATTGATGGATGCAGAGGGCTGATCTGGTAGATTCTGCGATACACCCCTTTTGTGATACTTCATCGGAGCTTGCACCGATAGTCGATCAAAAACTGACAGTCGGTCTGGAGGATTGGCGAGGATTGGTCCTAACTGGCAATGGACTGAGTGGACTGTCACCAACTGACATCCCACTTGTTGACAACAGGAGGGAGAAGTCTGGAAAGATTCCGACTAGCGTTTGCTTGCTAAGAACTCTCACAAGTCGGACCCAGCCGAGTTTAAGCGACTCAGCGCAGAGACTCTGGTGGATCTTGCATTGATGCGTTCAAGTAATTTCGACGCCACCTTCTTGCTTGCAAGCTTTGGAAACGAAACACAGATTGATGCATTGTTCCTCTCAACACCACAGAGGTGATTGGCACTAGATAGTGCTTTAGTTCTAGCTTCGCGGCTAAGAACTTCGGGAGCACGCTTAGGCGCTGAAGCTGCATAAGCACCGCTATTAGCACCCAGGGATAATCCCTTAGCTTCGCCGCGAAGGGCGAACTTAACGCTTGAGGAATCGGGGAGCGAAGCACGCTGTGGTGCTTTGTTCGCTACCTTGCTGCTAAGGTGGTTAGCACTGCTAGTTGCTTTAGCCCCAGCCTGGCGGCTGGGAACTCCGCGCGTACCCTGAGGTACTGGCGCTGTGCCTGCCATGCTATCAGAAACTTCGCTCGAAAGAACGAGGTTGGCGCGAGGAGTCACTGCTCTTGCATTAGGCGAAGGTATAGTCGTCGTTCTAGCCTCGCGGCTGATAGTCTCGATGAAGCAAGCAGGCATCTTGCCTTTGTCTTCGCGGGACAGGCGAACCTGTGGCGTAGCTACGCCTGAAGCTTCATATAGAGCTTTCTGTTTTGACCTCCACATCTTCTTCGGGAGGGGAGATTTAGGTTTGCAGGGAACCTGGCTAGCCTCGCGTGAGGCTAAGAGGAGTTGGGAGGAGTCTCCTTCCGGTTTCTGCTTTGAAACCTTAGCCATTGAGACCTTCCTATGCTTCCGTATGTGGAGTACTGGACTACCTTCTGAGAGGAGCTCTTCGAATTTTCCTTGGTCGAAATGAATGACCAGGTTTTCGAAAGTAACAGGCTCAAGATTCTGACCCTCGCATTGCGCACCGTCTCCTTGTTGCGCCAGAAGACCGTAATAGGCTTGCGGAGAGCCTTATCAGTCTCAACAGAGACTTGCTTCCAAGAATTAGCCAGGGGGGCTCCGGCTATGCCGACTTCCTTGTACTTGCACGTACGTAGGGGACTTTTGCTACCCTCAGGAAGAAGTTGTTTGAACTTCTCTTGGCCAGAGTGAATGACCAGCGTCTCAGCAATAGACCCAAAGGTCTGCTCATCGCATTGCGACACTTGATTCTCAACAGTGGAGAATGTACTCCCCAGCGGAGTCGCCATCTTATTTTCCATTGATTTTGCAAAGAAAAAACTTACAAAAAAGTGTCGAGGAGCTAAATTACAAGTAATTCTTTGCAGTAAGAAGATTACATGTAGATCTCCTCTGAGATTTCTGGGAAAGTATGCCGGTAGGAATCTGATCAGTGCGCGATCACTTTATCCCTTTGACGATGCGATCGATCAGACAATCAGACTGCCGCCTGATAGGATTCCGTTCTCGCCTGGTTCGGGGAATCAGAGAACAGAAGGTCGGTAGAGCCCTCTTGTTACTTCTCGAGCTGCCTCTGCTTGGGGAATTCCTTCTCGCCTGGTTCCGGAAGTTCCTTGAGAGGGAGGAAGATCTTAGGGTATTAGCACTCTGAATTTATCATTGTAGGATTAGAGAAGTAATTCTCTGTGTTCTTAGAAGCGAGAGAGTAGATCTCCAATCTCCTCTCTATCCTTAGCCGTCTCTCCTCTGAGACGGTAGGAGGAGTGGGGAGGAGGAGGTAGCGGCCTAAAAGAGGGGGAGGAGGAGGAGGAGGCGGCCTGGAAGGAGGAGGGGGGAGGCCGGAGGAGGGGCGAGCATCTGTTGAATGTTATCTAAGGCTTCCTGCTGAGCCTTAGAGGTTTGCTCTTGAGCTTCCAACCGTCGATGAAGGTTATCATTACCGTTATCAGCCATATTCACCGACACTCTATCTGTTCGTACCGAGCTGACTGTTGCTGAAGAGGCATACCCACTATCTTCGTCCTCCTCATCAGACCATTGGAATAATCCTTTCATAGGTTCTGGTGAGGTTACTGCAGTTGTGGAGGATGGCTGCTCATAACTGTAGGGTATTGCGACCCTAGATCTGGTGTTTCGGAAGACACCTTCTTCGTGCACCAAGACTTGGCGTAAGCCCGGACTATAATCCGGATCTGGAGAACTAGAGGGAGGAGAGTTAGCAGTATGCAGCACTCGTCTGCCCCTACGCGGCTCCCGCCCTCTTCCGATCATATTGACGGATGCAGAGGGCCGATCTGGTAGATTCTGCGATACACCCCTTTTGTGATGCTTCACGGAGCTTGCACCGATAGTCGATCAAAAACTGACAGTCGGTCTGGAGGAGTGGCGGGGATTGGTCCAACTGGCAATGGACTGAGTGGATTGTCACTAACTGACATCCCACTTGTTGATAACAGGAGGGAGAAGTCTGGAAAGATTCTGACTTCCGTTTGCTTGCTAAGAACTCTCACAAGTCAGACCCAGCCGAGTTTAAGCGACTCAGCGCGGAGACTCTGGTGGATCTTGCATTGATGCGTTCAAGCAATTTCGACACCACCTTCTCACTTACAAGCTTTGGAAACGAACACAGATTGATGCATTGTTCCTCTCAACACCACAGAGGTGATTGGCACTAGATAGTGCTTTAGTTCTAACTTCGCGGCTAAGAACTTCGGGAGCGCGCTCAGGCGCTGAAGCTGCATAAGCGCCGCTATTAGCACCCAGGGATAATCCCTTAGCTTCGCCGCGAAGGGCGAATTTAATGCTTGAGGAATCGGGGAGCGAAGCACGCTGTGGTGCTTTGTTCGCTACCTTGCTGCTAAGGTGGTTAGCACTGCTAGGTGCTTTAGCCCCAGCCTGACGGCTGGGAACTCCGCGCGTACCCTGAGGTACTGGCGCTATGCCTGCCATGCTATCAGAAACTTCGCTCGAATGAACGAGGTTGGCGCGAGGAGTCACTGCTCCTGCATTAGGCGAAGGTATAGTCGTCGTTCTAGCCTCGCAGTTGATAGTCTCGACGAAACAAGCAGGCATCTTGCCTTTGTATTCGCGGGACAGGCGAACCTGTGGCGTAGCTACGCCTGAAGCTTCATATAGAGCTTTTTTTTTTGGCCTCCACATCTGCTTTGGGAGGGGAGATTTAGGTTTGCAGGGAACCTGGCTAGCCTCGCGCGAGGCTGAGAGGAGTTGGGAGGAGTCTCCTTCCGGTTTCTGCTCCGAAACCTTGGCCATTGAGACCTTCCTATGCTTCCGTATGTGGAGCACTGAACTACCTTCTGAGAAGAGCTCTTCGAATTTTCCTTGGTCGAAATGAACGACCAGGTTTTCGAAGGTAACAAGCTCAAGATTCTGACCCTCACATTGCGCACCGTCTCCTTGTTGCGCCAGAAGACCGTAATAGGCTTGCGGAGAGCCTTATCTGTCTCAACGGAGACTTGCTTCCAAGAATTAGCCAGGGGGGCTCCGGCTATGCCGACTTCCTTGTACTTGCACGTACGTAGGGGACTTTTGCTACCCTCAGGAAGAAGTTGTTTGAACTTCTCTTGGCCAGAGTGAATGACCGGCGTCTCAGCAATAGACCCAAAGGTCTGCTCATCGCATTGCGACACTTAATTCTCAATAGTGGAGAATGTACTCCCCAGCGGAGTCGCCGTCTTATTTTCCATTAATTTTGCTAAGGAAAAAACTTACAAAAAAGTGTCGAGGAGCTAAATTACAAGTAATTCTTTGCAGTAAGAAGATTACATGTAGATCTCCTCTGAGATTTCTGGGGAAGTGTGCCGGTAGGAATCTGATCAGTACGCGATCACTTTATCCCTTTGACGATGCGATCGATCAGACAATCAGACTGCCGCCTGATAGGATTCCGTTCTCGCCTGGTTCGGGGAATCAGAGAATAGAAGGTCGGTAGAGCCCTCTTGTTACTTCTCGAGCTGCCTTCGCTTGGGGAATTCCTTCTCGCTTGGTTCCGAAAGTTCCTTGAGAGGGGGTAAGATTTAGGGTATTAGCACCCTGAATTTATCCTTGCAGGATTAGAGAAGTAATTCTCTGTGTTCTTAGAAGCGAGAGAGTAGATCTCCAATCTCCTCTCTATCCTTAGCCGTCTCTCCTCTCTTTTTTCAGCCTCTAGTAGGCTATTTATAAGGAGGAATAGGGGTACAATTGCCCTGAAAATCTGGAAACTGATTAAGTCAATCTGTTCTACATCTGGAAAGTAGCCTCGGCGCGAGACTAGAGACAGCTTTCGCGAAGCTAGGAATAGCAAGTAGCGCTGATCTCCTGATCCGCTCTGCTAAATGAGGGATACTCCCTTGATTCTTTCCAAATAACTGAAAGATCTCCCCCGATCTTCTCACCTGATTGGGAGAGTCAAAAGATTATGGCAAGCAACTGTCAAATTTGATCTAAATTAGATTTGATCTCATCTGGAGATTTAATTGGTCAAAGGTGACCATAAAAGACCCGCAGCGGAGTCGTTGCGTTAAGCTCACGGCAGAACTTGGAGAAGCATCTGGCGAAGTTAAAAGAAAAGCTCTTCAGCGGAGCTGAGTAAGACTTGTGGCGAAGCTACCAGTCAATCTTTCGTGCAGCTACGTGGGGCTTCGAACGAAGTTAACTTTCTGCGGAGTTAACCTAGCATCTCCGGGCGAAGCTGTAAGTTAGCTCGCAACGAGACTGTGAAGGAGCTTTCTGCGATGCTAAGCAACTTTGGTTTCTTATGCGAGACTTATCTTGTGGGCTCGTGCGATACTAAGTGTTGAGCTAACTTAGTGTCCCTAGACCTGCTTGGGCCTTCTCACGGGGTTTTAAGGACAATCTCGGCTTACTGTCTGCTTCACTGGATTAGTAGAGTCTAAGTTGCTGATTCGTCCCTTTGAGATGAGTGAAGAACTGGCCATCGGCTTGTCTGCCACTTGTCTTTTGTAGATGTCAACAAGTTAGACATTTGTTCAGGCCAGTTAGAAATCTTGTCTTTTTTAGAGTGTCAACATAGTTGGAAGCCCTAAATTTGCCATTGTCCGACGCACCACAAATTTCGTTGACACAATACACATATTTTAATGTTCCTTCTGATATACCTAGCATTACTCCTCATATACCTATTAGTTTTCCTGAGGTATCAACTACCTCTACAAATTTTAAATCTAAAATTTGAAAATATTTCGATAAAAGCAACTGTTGATGGAGCTAGGAGGGGCTTAATGGAAGTTGTGTCCAGATATTTCATATGCTTTCAAAAATACGGGAACTAGCCTTCTAAGCTAACATATTAAGAGTAAACACTCCGAAGACCAACCACGACAAACTCAAATTAGCACTTTAGGTGGCATACTAGGTACTTTTACTTATAACCATGCAACATGTAAAATAAATTTAGCTAAAAATCTTATTCTGTATGAATAGCATTTTAGTATAGCTGAAGACGATGAATTTAAAGATTATATTAGAACCACTCATAATCCCGATTATGAGCCGGTCAGTAGGAACACTGTAAGATCAAAAATGTTTAGAGTAGTTGAACAACAATAACAAATGTTAATTGCAGTCTTATCATCTCTGCCACATAAATTTGCACTTACTTCTTATTGTGGGAAGCTCTTAACGATTACCATTATATTGTTATTACTGCACATTTCATTGATTACGATTGATTTTTAAATAAAAGAATTATCTTTAAAAGTTTCTTCATCCTCATAATGCTTTAAATCTTAGTAAGATTATAATGCATATTGCTAGAAAATATAGAATTGATTCTAAAATTTTTATTATTCCATTTGATAATGCTAGCAAAAATACTGCAGTTATTGAAATTTTCAAAATTTTTTAAAAAGACGTTTTGAATGAATATTTTTTTCATATTGGATGTGTTTGCCATATTATTAACTTGTGTGCACAAGATGGTTTAAAATTAATTAATGATTATATTCAAAAATTAAGTGTAACGCCCCGATCCCGGCGATACGGGGACGTCACTGCAACGTATATACGTAGGTCAGAACTACCCTCCCGTATATACGCTAAGCATCAGTACAGACAAGAATCAGAGTACGGAAGCATATGGTGCATTATACATTCCAACACATATATACATACAATTACAGAGTTATCACCAGAGGTGATGAATATTACAATAATAATACATCACAGATATGCGCAAATGCGAGAGTACAAAAGATATACATATGCGAATGGTACAAAAGGGAGCTCACATACAGGTATACAAGGAAAAGTACAAGAGTAAATAGAAAAAGGGCACTCACGAGTTTGCTAAGAGGAAACTCGAGAGGCATACAGGGGGCCTGGAAGGATGTGGCTCTGGACGGTCGGCTGGAGATCCACGCTACCGCTGCACCACTCTGAGCAGTAACGGGGGAGATCCTTACGCTCCGAGCTCCGAAACCTGGACATGAGAATTCAGGGGAGTCAGTGAAACTCCCCAGGCGAGTAGGAATATGGATGCCAGGTGGCGAGTCAGGAGGAGCACAAGTGTCAAGTACAGAAGACAGGAGGGTTAGAACACAAATGAAGTATATAAGAAATAATATCAAGTAGGAAATACTCAGGAGGCAGATAAGTTAGAGCAGGCATGAACAGGTATGGCATAATAATCATAAAACAGGAAATCCGAATAAAACCAATACAACAAATATGGTATGGCACATCACAGATTCATAGCCGTTTAAGTTGCAGGCTTTAGTATGCGTCCCATTCCACATACCTCTACTTACAACTTAAAGAGCCGATTATTATGACACTTTATTATTACTCGTCTTACCCTGATATCTAGCTATGTGAACTAGCGTCCCAACGCACATAGATCCATATCCGAGTGAAACAAGGTTGTTATTGGAAACTAGCGGGGGTATCAACGAACTATGTTTACAGTGGGTCCCGTGCATGCCCGGGACCACGGTCCAGGATTGTTCCGTTGCATGGAAACGGAAGCCAGCCGCAAGGCTAAACAGGAGGGACTTATGTATGCCCTTTCATAACAGGAATAAGGGAGCCAGCTCTCCCCTCGGTCCCCTGGAGGCCCACAGGTCAGACCGGAACATGTAGTTGCACAACATTCCTAAAAGCCACTGTAAACACGAACACATATTGATATCCGCATGTTTCCCCCGACCCATACAAGTTGGTCCTTTTTAGGATTCATTAGTTTAATTATCACTTTACGGGAATAACAGGAAATGGACATGATCAGGAATCAGGAGTACATACGTACTATATAGTCAGGTCACTGCATGTAAAGCAGGAAAACAAGTCACTGATCATGATACAGGATAATAAGGTAAGGTTCCCGTAAAGGTGATAATCGCAAGTCAAGTATATCATGCTGGGTGTCAAGTGATAGCATGACAGGGTGATGATATTTAGTAAACAACCAAGCATATCAAAGGATTGATAATAGTCGGGTTAAGTCATGGCAAGAGGTTGATAATAGTCAGGGCAAGTCATAGCATAACTAAAGGGTCTTGCCAAATAGTAGCATGGCAGGTGGTCAGGTGATAACACACTAGATGGTCAGGTGATATACATGTGTTAAAAGGAAGCATACAACTAACAAGTCTGAAGCAATGACAAGTAGTAACATGGAAGTGACTCAAAGCCCAACGACCACGAAGGGTCGGCCACGCATGGTATATGATAAGGAAGTAAGCATATCAATAGCATGGCACAAGTACAAGATGAAGCTACCATAATATAAGCAATTGCAGTGCAATACATGAATATGGAAATAAGAAGCGAAATACTTATCGTCCCGGCGAAACGGGAAACTCAAATAGAGATAAGAGAAGAGCGAGACTACTCGCCTAAATCACCAATATGCCAAAAGATCCAAAATCCACGGAAGCTCGGGATGCGCCACAAAACCTGATATAAATATGTAGAGAGAAGAGGAGAGAGAAGGAGAGAAGGTAAGATGATGTTTGTCAAGAGACAAGTCAAGTAATACCAATAGATGATGTAAGTCTAGATGGTAAGGTTCATATTCAAGAAAGAAATCAACTATGACAAACAGCCAAAGTTAGTCGACTAGGGTGGAAGAGTAGTCGACTAATAGTGGACTCAAGTCGACTAACAGTCTGGTATAGTCGACTAAAACTGGGTTCCAGAGAGTTGGGTTCTGGTTTCAGGAAAAGTTAGTCGACTAGGTGGAAAGGGTAGTCGACTAACAGACATCTCAAGTCGACTAACAGTCATGTCAAGTCGACTAATACTGTGATACAGAGAGTTTGGGTTTCTGATTCAGGAAAGGTTAGTCGACTAGGGTCAAGGGTGTAGTCGACTAAGGGTCTCTAGTCGACTGGTAATTTGGTCTAGTCGACTAAAACTGTGTTTCCAGAAAGGTTACGTTTCAACTAGGGTTTTCTAGTCGACTAATCTATAGGTCTAGTCGACTAATCGACTGGAAACAGCATACAGAACAGATTTTGGGGGTTTTGTGTTTGATAATCAAATGGCATGATTTGAAGTCCTAAGTATACATGATATGAAAATACAAGTATCCTAAGAATTATCCAAGGCTTGGTGAAGAAGAACACTTACCTAAAAGAAGTACAAGGTGATGGAGTGATGGTGGTAGTGATGGAAGTTGATGATGAAGAAGAAGGTGGAGGTTGGAGGTTTTGTTGTTGGTGTTGGTGAGAAGAAGTGGTGGCCGGAGATCGGAGGTCTCTCGCCGGAGTCGGGGTGGCCGGAGGCGCCGGTGGAGGTGGTGGTTGTGGTGGAGATTAAGGGGATGGAGGTGGCTAGGGTTTGGCTCTTGGTGAAGAGAAGTGAAGGGAAGTGAAAAAGAAATGAAATGAAAAGGGAAGGTTTAAATAGGATTTTGGATTTGTGAAGGAGGTGTAATTAATGTAGATGAGAGGGGGATTTTTGCAAAGTGGAGGAGGGGATGAGTGTCCCTCTTTTGGCCACTTGGCCGGCCAAGGAAGAGAGAGAAAAAGAGGGCATTTAATGAGGAAGTTGGTGGAAGAAAAATGGAATTTGGAATTTTGGAAAATTGGAAAAGGCTTTGGCTTGTGGAGGAAGGAAAGAAATAAAGGAAAAGGAAAAAGGAGACGAAATTCATATGAGGAGATATTTTCTTGGAAAAGAATTTGAAAATAATGAAAGTGGCGGATTCCCGGGATTCAGTTGCGGATGCGGAAATCTTTCGGGAAAATACCGGAATCGTCCGAAATTCAAGTGTCTCGGAACGAGCCGAAATAATTACCAAAAATCAAGAATATAATACTAAGTATCATAGTGAAATCCGTTTTAAGAAATACTTTATAGTTTTAAAAACTAAAAATCCCGGAATCAGTTACCTACCGACTCCGATGGAATTTTCATAAAATCATAAAATCCTCAGAAAAAGAATGTAGGTAGAAAATATGGTTCTAAGGAATAATGCCTAAAGGACCTTCTAGAAATTCCTAGCTGATTGTGAAATAAAAATCCTGGAATCGATCAGCGGCACTGGTCGACACCGGTTTTGAAGATTTTCATTTTAATTCCAGAAAAATCTAGAAAATCATAGAAAATATATAATATTGGAAAATGATATTTAAAACTAAAATCGGTCAATTCTAATTATCAGAATGTCTAAATCGAGTAATACATTAGGATTAGGTCCTCGGTTCAGACTGGGGCTGACTCCGAGTCCACGAATCCAAATCCAAGACAAAACAACCATATAAGGAATTCATAATACAGAATAATTACAGGAAGTAAATCAAAAAATACGATCGAAAATCTGAATACGCAACTAAGTACGTATTCTGGGAACGGGGTATTACAATCCACCCACCTTACAAAAAATTGCGTCCTCGCAATTTCGTTAAGGGGTAAATTGAATACAAAGGGGACAAGGGTGGAATTTATACCGATTAAGATATGAAGCACTAGAGGTAGGGCTCTCAAGTCGACTGAACAATAATCATCCTCCGCACTTCCGGCTGTATAAATATTCGAATAATGCTGAATAATACTGCTGATGTCGTGGCTGTGCAATAAATGAGCCAGAATACCGAAGATAAAGAAAACCCTGATAGCCCTGAGCATAATAAAGAAGGCCGATAATTAAGAATCCCGAATACCAGGCACCAATCACCCTGAACGATATAGTAGAGAATGTAGAATATCCGTAGAGAATTCCGACTGCTGTCTTCTGAAAGATAGCCAGATCAAGATCGATCTGGAGAATACCAAGCTTCATAGAGTTGGCCGAAGAGATCACATAATAACTTCATTCAGAACCAGCCACTACCTCTCTAGTCTAGTCATATCTTAAGATAGTATAAAGGCTTCATAAAACAAAACAGGGAAAGGATAGGAGGAATTAGGAATCAAAGGAAAGATAGTCAAGAAATAGATAACTCTGCACTTGTAGTTGGAATGTATAACCAAGACTCATGTATTCCAGTTGCAAATTTCATTATCATTAATTTGCCTTCTGGACGTACTGAGGAAGTTAGAGCCTAGGCTCTGATACCATCCTGTAACGCCCCGATCCCGGCGATACGGGGACGTCACTGCAACGTATATACGTAGGTCAGAACTACCCTCCGTATATACGCTAAGCATCAGTACAGACAAGAATCAGAGTACGGAAGCATATGGTGCATTATACATTCCAACACATATATACATACAATTACAGAGTTATCACCAGAGGTGATGAATATTACAATAATAATACATCACAGATATGCGCAAATGCGAGAGTACAAAAGATATACATATGCGAATGGTACAAAAGGGAGCTCACATACAGGTATACAAGGAAAAGTACAAGAGTAAATAGAAAAAGGGCACTCACGAGTTTGCTAAGAGGAAACTCGAGAGGCATACAGGGGGCCTAGAAGGATGTGGCTCTGGACGGTCGGCTGGAGATCCACGCTACCGCTGCACCACTCTGAGCAGTAACGGGGGAGATCCTTACGCTCCGAGCTCCGAAACCTGGACATGAGATCCAGGGGAGTCAGTGAAACTCCCCAGGCGAGTAGGAATATGGATGCCAGGTGGCGAGTCAGGAGGAGCACAAGTGTCAAGTACAGAAGACAGGAGGGTTAGAACACAAATGAAGTATATAAGAAATAATATCAAGTAGGAAATACTCAGGAGGCAGATAAGTTAGAGCAGGCATGAACAGGTATGGCATAATAATCATAAAACAGGAAATCCGAATAAAATCAATACAACAAATATGGTAAGGCACATCACAGATTCATAGCCGTTTAAGTTGCAGGCTTTAGTATGCGTCCCATTCCACATACCTCTACTTACAACTTAAAGAGCCGATTATTATGACACTTTATTATTACTCGTCTTACCCTGATATCTAGCTATGTGAACTAGCGTCCCAACGCACATAGATCCATATCCGAGTGAAACAAGGTTGTTATTGGAAACTAGCGGGGGTATCAACGAACTATGTTTACAGTGGGTCCCGTGCATGCCCGGGACCACGGTCCAGGATTGTTCCGTTGCATGGAAACGGAAGCCAGCCGCAAGGCTAAACAGGAGGGACTTATGTATGCCCTTTCATAACAGGAATAAGGGAGCCAGCTCTCCCCTCGGTCCCCTGGAGGCCCACAGGTCAGACCGGAACATGTAGTTGCACAACATTCCTAAAAGCCACTGTAAACACGAACACATATTGATATCCGCATGTTTCCCCCGACCCAATACAAGTTGGTCCTTTTTAGGATTCATTAGTTTAATTATCACTTTACGGGAATAACAGGAAATGGACATGATCAAGAATCAGGAGTACATACGTACTATATAGTCAGGTCACTGCATGTAAGCAGGAAAACAAGTCACTGATCATGATACAGGATAATAAGGTAAGGTTCCCGTAAAGGTGATAATCGCAAGTCAAGTATATCATGCTGGGTGTCAAGTGATAGCATGACAGGGTGATGATATTTAGTAAACAACCAAGCATATCAAAGGATTGATAATAGTCGGGTTAAGTCATGGCAAGAGGTTGATAATAGTCAGGGCAAGTCATAGCATAACTAAAGGGTCTTGCCAAATAGTAGCATGGCAGGTGGTCAGGTGATAACACACTAGATGGTCAGGTGATATACATGTGTTAAAAGGAAGCACACAACTAACAAGTCTGAAGTAATGACAAGTAGTAACATGGAAGTGACTCAAAGCCCAACGACCACGAAGGGTCGGCCACGCATGGTATATGATAAGGAAGTAAGCATATCAATAGCATGACACAAGTACAAGATGAAGCTACCATAATATAAGCAATTGCAGTGCAATACATGAATATGGAAATAAGAAGCGAAATACTTATCGTCCCGGCGAAACGGGAAACTCAAATAGAGATAAGAGAAGAGCGAGACTACTCGCCTAAATCACCAATATGCCAAAAGATCCAAAATCCACGGAAGCTCGGGATGCGCCACAAAACCTGATATAAATATGTAGAGAGAAGAGGAGAGAGAAGGAGAGAAGGTAAGATGATGTTTGTCAAGAGACAAGTCAAGTAATACCAATAGATGATGTAAGTCTAGATGGTAAGGTTCATATTCAAGAAAGAAATCAACTATGACAAACAGCCAAAGTTAGTCGACTAGGGTGGAAGAGTAGTCGACTAATAGTGGACTCAAGTCGACTAACAGTCTGGTATAGTCGACTAAAACTGGGTTCCAGAGAGTTGGGTTCTGGTTTCAGGAAAAGTTAGTCGACTAGGTGGAAAGGGTAGTCGACTAACAGACATCTCAAGTCGACTAACAGTCATGTCAAGTCGACTAATACTGTGATACAGAGAGTTTGGGTTTCTGATTCAGGAAAGGTTAGTCGACTAGGGTCAAGGGTGTAGTCGACTAAGGGTCTCTAGTCGACTGGTAATTTGGTCTAGTCGACTAAAACTGTGTTTCCAGAAAGGTTACGTTTCAACTAGGGTTTTCTAGTCGACTAATCTATAGGTCTAGTCGACTAATCGACTGGAAACAGCATACAGAACAGATTTTGGGGGTTTTGTGTTTGATAATCAAATGGCATGATTTGAAGTCCTAAGTATACATGATATGAAAATACAAGTATCCTAAGAATTATCCAAGGCTTGGTGAAGAAGAACACTTACCTAAAAGAAGTACAAGGTGATGGAGTGATGGTGGTAGTGATGGAAGTTGATGATGAAGAAGAAGGTGGAGGTTGGAGGTTTTGTTGTGGTGTTGGTGAGAAGAAGTGGTGGCCGGAGATCGGAGGTCTCTCGCCGGAGTCGGGGTGGCCGGAGGCGCCGGTGGAGGTGGTGGTTGTGGTGGAGATGAAGGGGATGGAGGTGGCTAGGGTTTGGCTCTTGGTGAAGAGAAGTGAAGGGAAGTGAAAAAAGGAAATGAAATGAAAAGGGAAGGTTTAAATAGGATTTTGGATTTGTGAAGGAGGTGTAATTAATGTAGATGAGAGGGGGCTTTTTGCAAAGTGGAGGAGGGGATGAGTGTCCCTCTTTTGGCCACTTGGCCGGCCAAGGAAGAGAGAGAAAAAGAGGGCATTTAATGAGGAAGTTGGTGGAAGAAAAATGGAATTTGGAATTTTGGAAAATTGGAAAAGGCTTTGGCTTGTGGAGGAAGGAAAGAAATAAAGGAAAAGGAAAAGGAAAAAGGAGAAGAAATTCATATGAGGAGATATTTTCTTGGAAAAGAATTTGAAAATAATGAAAGTGGCGGATTCCCGGATTCAGTTGCGGATGCGGAAATCTTTCGGAAAATACCGGAATCGTCCGAAATTCAAGTGTCTCGGAACGAGCCGAAATAATTACCAAAAATCAAGAATATAATACTAAGTATCATAGTGAAATCCGTTTTAAGAAATACTTTATATTTTTAAAACTAAAAATCCCGGAATCAGTTACCTACCGACTCCGATGGAATTTTCATAAAATCATAAAATCCTCAGAAAAAGAATGTAGGTAGAAAATATGGTTCTAAGGAATAATGCCTAAAGGACCTTCTAGAAATTCCTAGCTGATTGTGAAATAAAAATCCTGGAATCGATCAGCGGCACTGGTCGACACCGGTTTTGAAGATTTTCATTTTAATTCCAGAAAAATCTAGAAAATCATAGAAAATATATAATATTGGAAAATGATATTTAAAACTAAAATCGGTCAATTCTAATTATCAGAATGTCTAAATCGAGTAATACATTAGGATTAGGTCCTCGGTTCAGACTGGGGCTGACTCCGAGTCCACGAATCCAAATCCAAGACAAAACAACCATATAAGGAATTCATAATACAGAATAATTACAGGAAGTAAATCAAAAAAATACGATCAAAAATCTGAATACGCAACTAAGTACGTATTCTGGGAACGGGTATTACATTAAGAGATACTATTATATTTATTAACAGTAGCGGCCCAAGAAAACAAACCTTCAGACAAATTTGTTTGGGCTTAGAGTTACCTGCTAAAAAATTACCTCAAGATTTAAGAACTCGTTGGAACTAAACATATAATATGTTGAGTAAAATGATTCCTTACAAGCATAAATAGATTCATTTCTGGAGAATTGCCTAACTGTTTTATTTTCGATGAGGAGTGAGACATTTGTGAATGGATTTGTGATTTTTTGAAAAGATTTGAAAGAATAACAAAATTATTTTTTGGTATTTATTATCTAACGACTAATTTAACATTTTATGTGTTAACTGAAATAACTGAGATATTTTCTCAATAGGGAAATAATGATTTTGTACGAGATATTATTGCTCCAATGGAGAAAATTTTAATAAATACTTTAAAGAATTTCTTTTTATTTTTTATTTAGCTGCTATTATGGATTCTAAAATTAAATTGAATGGATGTAAATTTTTACTTGAAGTTTTTTATGAAGAATGAAATATGAGGATAGTATCTGTTTGGATTTAAGGAATTGGTGTGAAGTGAGGAAGTAGGAAGTAAGATTTATTTCCTTTAGGAAAAAGGGAAATGAGTAGTAAGTTTTCTGGTGTTTGGATGGTTGTTGGGAAGTGTGGTTTGGAAAATGTTTTGTCCGTTCCGGTGTTTGGATGGTAATGAAAAGTGGAAATGGAAAAGTTGACCACAAAGTTGACCGCAAAATAATATTAAAATAAAAATTAATTAAGAAAAATAAAAAATAGATTGTAATTAGAATGCAAGTGAGATTTACATGACCAAAAAATTAACTGTTTTATGCTATAACTTATTATAAATGAGATTTACATGACCACAAAATTAACTGTAGCACTCTGGAAGTGAGAAAATGGTTGTGTAAAAGAGAGATGAAAAAGGGAAAATGGGGTTTTCTTATTTTCCTTTTCCGGTGTTTGGATAGATAGGGAAATGAGCAATTATACTTCCCCACTTCCTCACTTCACTCGGATTCCTTACATCCAAACACGCCCAATGTGGGCAGATATTGATACTTTTATAAATAAGTATGATTTTTATAAAACTACTTATGTAATAAACAATCTTCTCTTTTATCTCAAATTTGTATTATTTTTATATTAATATTAATTTTTTTTTAATATTTAGCATTTTTAGTATTTATTTGCAATATTAAAAAATTTTAAATCACCAAATAGTTAATTTTGTGGTTAACTTTTTCACTTAGGACTTACACATTACGACAACCAAACACCGTGAAACACAATACGCTTTCTCACTTACAACTTTATATTACCAACCAAACACCGTAAAACTTGTATGCATGTAATTCATTTGTAACTGTAAAAGAATTAATCAATTACGACTTACGAATTACGTCCAATTACGATAATCAAACATGTCCTAAAAGAAAAAATAGAAAAGAAAAAAAAAGACTTTTCTTATTTTTTTTCAAATATTTTAATAGATAAGAAAATAAAAAATAACACTTCTCTGTTTTCTTACTTCCGCTGACTTGAATCCAACCAGCCCCCAGTCTCCCTGGATGCAAAGTAAAGGATTTGGTATCACGGTCACGTCACCCTAGAATCTTGGCACACGCTGTGCCAATCGAGGTCCTCTAAATATCTCACCGTACAGTACCAACTGTGCGGGATTCCGTTGCCAGAGATCCTTTCATGTGACACGACCGGTTCCAAAATCTCAGGCCCACCAGCCAATCCCGGTCCTAGACCAGGCCGCGAGGCCCAGTGGACCCGCCGCGTCCAATCCCAATCGCCCGCGTGGCCCGCACCGGATCTCATCACGCGGTTGGGCTCGGCCCACACGCTGGGCGCTCAAACGTGGGCTGTCGCTTTCGCCCGCAGACTTCCCGACCTCACAATTTCAAAATGCACCTTTCGAATTTGCCTACGAATTTTCTCGCGTTTAGACCGCGTCTTTCACGCTAATTTATTTGATCCCCTTTATCGAAAGGAGTGACTCTCCTCTGATAAACGTGGAGACTTTGAGAAACTGTGGCTCAGAGTCTTGCATGTGACTGATTTTTATTTTTATTTTTATTGTTTTTGCTAATTGACTCAACCATCAAGGACCGGATTTACTGTGAGAGTAAACCCGAGGTCTGGCCGGGGTCACGTGAGGCTGCGAGACGGTATTCGAATCGATGACTATAGAGAGTATTGACAGACTCAGGTCATCCGGTTGGACAATCGCGGGAGACTCCATGTGACTTATGTTACGCTCAAATACATCTGGGTACGGCTCATGTGTGTGAGCGAGGCACACATATTATAAGAGGGGCAATACTCTGTTGACAAGTAAGATTGACTTTTTTATAACATTATAAGAGGTTTAAAGAGTATAAAATTTTATATTCCTAAAATCTGACACCTTATTCACCTGTCGATACGGGATTGACCCTCTTATAATATGTGTGTCCAATATTTCTTGTGTTGTCAATACATGCACCATGTAGACAACTCATTGAATAATAATAATGGTTACGTGTGGCTTCCTCTATCTTTTGAATAAGTGATGAGCATTGCAAAGGGCATGCAAAGGAGATGGTTTGTCCACGCTGCCTCGCAAAGTTATTTTCTTGGTGGAGTTTTCTATTAACGCTTGTCGTCCATAAAATATGCCGACATGATCGTGACGTAATCAATATGTCCCTAAAATAGGCCTGCTATATTTTCTTTCGGGCCTACTATCTAATAAGGGTCTTTTCCGGCATGAACTTTTTAAATTTTTCATATTTTTAAATTTACTCTTCAAATCTTAGAAATATCAGAAATATTCTTTATTTTTTTTTCGATTTTCAAAATTGCTCTTCCCGACCAAAATTACTCCACCATCCCAATACTCTCTCTTTTCTGATACTGTTGCAAAGGTATTTTTGGGATTTCAAATTTTCATAACAGGAAATTGGAGATAATTTGAAAATATGAAAGAATTTTGGGAGTAATTCTGATATTATGAAGATTTGGAAAGTAATTTTGAAAATATAAAAGAATTTTGGGAGTAATTCTGTAATGCTGATATTATGAAGATTTGGAAAGTACTTTTGAAAATATGAAAGAATTTTGGAAGTAACTCTGATATTATGAAGATTTGGAAAGTAATTTTGAAAATATGAAAGAATTTTGAGAGTAATTCTGATATTATGAGGATTTGAAAATAATTTTGAAAATATGAAAGAATTTTGGGAGTAATTCTGATATTATGAGGATTTAAAAAGTAAATTTGAAAATATAAAAGATTTGAGAGAGTACATGTGAGAAAGACCCTTAAATCTAATGTCTCTCGAGTTACAAGTTCGAAACATGACATTCTCCCTCCATCTTTAAATTTGCCTTGTAAATTGTTTTATTTTGGGAATTTTTTCAGAAAGAAATTCAATTTTATATAATATTTTTAAAAATTGACCCCTCCAAATAGTATTTTCAGAAAAAATTTGGGCAATGTTTTGTCCATTAAAAAAAATGTTTTTAAAATCCAGTTTTTTTGTTACTGGTAATACTTTGGAAATAATTTTTTTGGCAAGCCAAAAGTCGGTTTTTGTAAATATTTTTTGGGAGGGGTCGATTTTTAAAATTCGATTTTTTTTTGAAAAATGCCCTAGATTTTATTAGTGATATTGTTACACAATTTTTAAGTCTCTTCGCATTGAGCAAGAAGTCTTAAATTTAAATTCCCACTAGGATTTTATTAATAAGAAAAATCAAAATCAAATTTAGATTTTACATGAGAAATGGTGGAGTTGGAAGGTTTTTTTTCTTCCTGTGTTCACAACTTTTGAAATATCTTTCCTCTCTGAAAACCTATGGTGCAAATTTAGATTCCATAGAAGTTATAGGAATGCTGTGTTCTCTTGACAGAATCATGCACATATTAAATATCTCTAGTAATTAAAGTTGGCTTGTTCCTCGCAGTTGGGCACTTGAATCGCTCCGAGTTGTTAGAGTGCCGCTCGCTCGCGAGGTCTCAAATTTAAAACTTACTGTCTGCATGATATTATTATTTACAGCCACCCGAAAGGAAAAAAAATAGTATACTTTGCATTCAGATCCAACAACAGGATTCCTTTCCAAATTGAGAGGCAACAAATGGCGACTCAGTCCGCACAATCTAGAAGGCCACTCGCAATTTTTAAATTGATAGCTACATTTTTCCCATTCAAAAGCAAAAAAAGATCTCTCTAGTCTCTGTATATAAACCCCTCTGAGGGCCTCTCTCTCTCTCAAACCCTACAAATTCTCTTAGTTGTGTTCTTCTCTCTCTGTCAATTTCCTCTGTTTATAGCTCACAATGGTTGTTCTCACAAAGGGAGCTCTAGAGCAAATCTCTCTCCCAAGAGCTCACAGGCCCAGCTCTCATTCCCTCACTGTCCCAGTCATAGACCTCTCTCAGCCAGGCTCAGAGGCCAAACTGGTCCGAGCCTGCGAAGACCTCGGTTTCTTCAAAGTCACCAACCACGGCATCTCGAGAGAGCTGATGTCAAGGCTAGAAGCAGAGGCCGTCAGCTTCTTCAAGCTCCCGCTGGCCGACAAGGAGAGCTCGGGGCCTCTCGATCCTTTCGGCTACGGGAGCAAGAGGATTGGGCCTAATGGCGACGTGGGCTGGTTGGAGTATCTCTTGTTGGATGCCGGCTCAAAGTCCATGACCCGTTCTTCACTCTCACCATCATTTTGGTACCAAAATATTCTGCTCAATCCCAACTTCAGTTTCCTTCATTAGTTCTGAAAACAGATGATTTGCTGACTGTTGGCGTTTTGATCTGCTCCAGCTCTGCTTTGAACGAGTACACGGCAGCAGTGAAGAAGCTGGCATGTGAGGTGCTAGAGCTGATTGCCGAGGGGTTGAGGATTCAACCGAGGAACATTTTCAGCAAGCTGTTGACGGATGAAGATAGTGATTCAGTGCTGAGGCTCAACCACTATCCACCTTGTCCTTCTCCTCAAGGCCTCGACCGGAGCATGACCGGGTTCGGAGAGCACACCGACCCGCAGATTATATCGGTGCTCCGATCCAACAACACCTCGGGGTTCCAGATTTCTTTGAGAGATGGGAGCTGGGTTCCTGTTCAGCCTGACCAAGATTCATTCTTCTTCAATGTCGGTGATTCATTTCAGGTAAAATTCTCATGAACCACTCTCTCTCTCTGTTTTCTCTGTTTCTTGAAATCAAACTACATTTCGATGATAGCCAAGAAACCAAGCAGAATGCTAACCTGAAGTCAATCAATGATTATTATTATTATTATTTCAGGCTTAATTACAGTGGGCTGAAAACTGACAGAGTTGGGTTTGCTTCTCTCTCTCTCAGGTTCTGACAAATGGGAGATTTCGAAGTGTGAGGCATAGGGTTTTGGCCAACGGTTCCAAGCCTCGAGTCTCGATGATATACTTCGGGGGCCCGCCTTCGGGCCAGAGGCTGGCGCCATTGCCATTGCTGATGGGAGAAGGGGAGCAGAGCCTCTACAGGGAGTTCACCTGGTTCGAGTACAAGAAGTCTGCTTACAAATCCAGGCTCGCTGAAAACAGGCTCGGCCGGTTCGAGAAGCAGGAGGCCATTGTAGCTGCTCAATCGGGTTCGGTTCATGTGTGTGAGCTACACACACGCATACAATAAGAGAGCCAATTACGCGTTGACATCTGATCCTGATTCTTAACCATCGTGCACAGATTTCCTCTCGAAACCATGTTGGGAGTGGTGACATTCTGTTTCATTGTTAACCTTAAGAATCAATAGGTAGAGAGAGTAGAAAATTTCTTTTCCTTTCTTCTTTCGGATGTCATATAATAGTGTTACTAAAGGTTTTTTTTTTAATTTAATTTGAATATGGGTTTCAGTGTCAAAATAGAATTGATCCTCCTATAGTATGTGTGGCTCAGAATGTTTTTTTCAGGATTAAAAAGAATTAGTAAATCAGTAGCAGTTAATTTTCTTTTTCACTCACTTCTCACAATGTTTTTTTTAAATATTTTCAACGTTTCGGACCCCTAACTTTTAATTTTCTTCAAAAGAAAAATTCTGATCAAAATGAATCTCACCGCTCTTAAAATTTATCTATTTTTGATATCAAGCTCGATCTTTCCTCCATGTAACCCTCAGCCGCAATCTCTTATGATCGCACTCGCTCATTTACTCCTCATTTACTCGTGTTCATCTCTATTTATCTCACTGCATGTTCCTCACTAAAATATTTTAGAAAATTTTAGAAATTCAATTATAAATTAATTTTAGTGTTTAATAAAAAATTGTGATTTTCTCTCTTTGAAATTGTAATTTTAGGGTTTATTTTGCACATGAGAAATCAAACAATACAAATATAGATATTTATGCACAAATGAACATTGATTTCTTTACTGCCAAATCTTATAATAAATTCAGAGCATAGTTGTCTCCTCAAATTCAATAGTATTCTGCAAATTCCACCTCATCATTGTAATCTTTTATAGGTTTAAAATTGTAATTCGTGATACCAACAAATCAGAGACTAATAAATTTTCGAATAAAGATCATTTAAGCTTTAATCATAACCTACTTTTAATATTTAATAGGAAATTATAAACGAATGCCCATATAATATTTTATTGGTCTAAAATTTCTAACTCAATTTAGAAAATTTTCATTTGTATCATCTAGTTCTTTTAAAAGTTCTAATTGCATGTTTATTTTGAGAGTTAAAATTAATTTGTTTTTTTATTCATGTATTGTTGCATGAAAGTTTTAAATTTTATTAAAGTATATTTCTAAAATTGTTTTTTAATAAATTAAATGAAGAACCAAATTTCATCCTCTAGTAAAGATGCAGTATCTATTTTATTTTTTGGCCAAAAAAAATTATTTATTATTTATTATTTTATTAGAATACATGATTTTAGTTAATAATTCTATTTCATTATAGTTTATTAATACATAATGAGCGGATTTATTATTTATTAACTTAGCACAATTGTGTTGAGCACTCCTTTGGACACTTTTAGAATATTTCTTCATATCAATCAGTAACGGCGTGTGACTTGCATGTAACTCACTTACAACATTAAAAGAGTATATTATGTGTGACTTACGACTTACGGCCACTTACGACAACCAAACGGGCCATACGTGGACAACTTGGATAATATTGGTAATTATGCAAGGGAGGTAGCTTTATATGAAAATTTGAAGAGGCAATTCACAGTTTGGTCCAAGGCTGTTTGAAGAAGTGAAGAATGTGAAAGATCTATGGTGGGCTATTTAGATGGATGCATTGTTGTCATGAATGTTTTTTTTCAACATGTACATACTGTTTATATCAGTAAGCCACTATTTATATCTTGTCATTCATCATCTTAAACGTTAAATGTTTATTCATAAATGTTTGTCGATTTGTTGTTGGGAAATATGAAGAATAAATGTGAATATTTGAGTTGAATTACGGCGAGATCCATTGATCGAATCAATTAGATAATAGTTGGAGTGTGTTCTCCTTCCATTAGGAATGAACGTGGTATATTCACATGTTCAATTCCGACTTCGAATGAATGAGATATTCAAGTCTAAAGTTTGCCTAATTCAAAGCCAAAAGGGGATTAAAGGTAGCTAAAAGCATTTAGTCCCACATTGACCATGCGATGGAAGTTTGAAGTGTTTAAATAGAGAAAAATGGGAACAAAGGGTGTGCCTTTTGGGTACTTGGAGTTTTCACGCGCGATTAGGGGGAAACCATGCCCACACATGCGCGCGCTGCCGTTGGCGGCGGCGGGCCGGCGCCGGTGCAGGGCTGGGCTCGGGCTCGGGTTTGGGTTCTCTACCCGGTACGATTCTTTTTGAACCGGGTCTCACGGGTATGGGTTACCGCGGATCATACCCGCTCCGCCATCCGGATCCGAACCGCCCAGCGTAACGACTGTCAGCAAACCGCCGCAATCAGTTGGGCGGTTGCTGTCTGAAACGAACCGTTGCCGGGCCGGGCCGGGTTCGGGTCCTTACCCGGTACGGTTCTTTTTGAATCGGGTCTCACGGGTATGGGTTACCACGGATCATACCCGCTCCGCTATCCGGATTCGAACCGCCTAGCTTAACGGCTGTCAGCAAACAGCCGCAATCAGTTGGGTGGTTGCTGTCTGAAACGAACCGTTGCTGGGCCGGGCCGGGTTCGGGTTCCCTACCTGGTACGGTTCTTTTTGAACCGAGTCTCACGGGTATGGGTTACCGCGGATCATACCCGCTCCGCCATCCGGATCCGAACCGTCCAGTGCAACGGCTGTCAGCAAACCACCGCGATCAGTTGGGCGGTTGTTGTCTGAAACGAACCGTTGCAACGGTTCAGACCGAACCGTTGCAACTGTTAGGTTGGGTTCGGACCATTATACCCCTCCGGAGCGCTATAAATAGCGCTCCGCTTCTCTCAAACAAAACACACAACGCAAAAGAAATTCTTCCTCTGCATTCTGAACTGGGCTTTTTGCAACTCAAGTTCGAAGGGTTTTCTGCAACTCAAGTTTGAAGTGACTTCAAACAGGAAGTGAGAATTCTGCAACTCGGATTCCGAAGCGACTTCCAAGAGATTCTGAAAAATTCGTTTTGAAAGAAGGCTCAGAAAATTCAACAGATTCTTTAATAGAATTGTTGTCTGAATCTGTGACTTCCAAAGAAGAATATTCTTCTACCTTCCTCCTTTCTCTACAGTGGGTGCTCCTCCAAAGTAAAGACAAATATTCTCCCTGAAATTTCTCTTAGTCCTGCTGCTTCAATAATCCTGTGAAGGTACTGGTTAACTACGGATCGACCGTACGGTGATTTGGTAGTGCTATCCAAATACCGTGAAGGAGTAATGTATCTTGGAAGACTAGCGTCCAGTAACCCGTTAGCACCGTTGCGGGGAGGGGGGAGGGGGGCGTAACTGTCTTAAGAGATTCGCTATAAGCGTACCTCATTGCAAGTACTGTATAAGTGAATTAATTTTCTTTATACAGGGGTTATACTGATATTCAGTATATTGAAACTAACTTATACCAGTCAATTGGTGTTTAATCAAGGAAGGTAATTGAAAGGTGGTTCTTTAATTAAGAAACGTTTTATTGAACGGAAAACCTCCCACATGATATTCACCGACCTGGCCAATTAGATCGGTGATATTTGAAATCACCTAGAGGGGGTGAATAGCTGATAGTGCTAATCTAAAAACGAAATGCGGAATTACAAAACTAATTGCAACAACACTTAGTGCAACCAACGAGTGTAGCCGAATTCCCCGTGAAGGGCTCTGGACTAACTCCTCTTGATCCTCTGAATAAGAGTTGAGGCGCTATATGAAGCTCTCGTGGTTAAGCACAAGTGAGGCACACAAGCAAACACAACCAAGCATATATGAATAGGCAAAATGAATCAATGCAAGGCACAACACAAGCATATAAATATGATATGACAATATGAATAAATGCACAACACAAAATAAAGAGAGAGAGTTTAGAGTCAATGGATCAAACACAAACAACAAGATGTGTTTCGAGGTTCGAGCCCCTAGCTCTACGTCCCCGCCTTCACCGAGAAGGATTTCTAATCCACTAACTTGTCCACCGAGGACTCCCACCGAGGGAACCACTACCAAGGAGGTTTTTGTACAACCGGGAGTACCGAACTCCTCTCTCAACCAATACAACCTCCACCGAGGCAAACAATCACCACCTCACACACGAAGGGTAGGCCTGTAGCCAAACAACCACAAATCACCTCTACCGAAGAGGGATACAAACACCAACTCCACCTCACACTAGAGGGAGTAAACCACAACCTCAACCTCTAAGAAAGAGGGTGCAAACCACAACCCAAATCAACCTCTACCAAAGAGGGATATCAACAAATCAAGGGTTTACAACTTGGTGGTATCTTTCAACCATAAACAATCTCTTTTCCACAAAAACAAATGATCCTAAATAGATAGGATAGAAGATAGCTCAAGTGTGGAAAAACAAAGTGTTTTGATCAAAGAAATTCTCTTGGGAAAACACCAAAATAGATATAGAAATTTAGATCAAAAACTAATTCCCAAAACCCTAATTTCTTTGAAATAAACAAAATACTTTTAAAACAAATAAGATGAATCTTTTGGCACTAAAACTCTTTTGAAAACTTGTTTAAAACACAAGAGAAGGTTTGAAAATTTTTGCTCTAAAAAACTTAGCCAAAATCCCAAAGAAATGGGTTTTAAATAGGCCTCTCCAAAAATATAGCCGTTGGCTGTTTTTACAGCCTGGATGGCTGGCGGTCGACCGCCAACGGTCATATTTTTGACCGTTGGAGGAAGCCGGTCGACCGCCCGGTCGACTGCCCAAAAACAGAGAGCAGAGCTCTCTGGTCCGGTCGACCGCCCGGTCGACCGGCCCAAGTGCCAGGCCAGACGTGCACAGGCTGTGCACGTCGGTCGACCGCCCGGTCGACCGGCTCCTGGTTCGGTCGACCGTGCGGTCGACCGACAGAGCCTGTCAGGCACTGTTATGGGTCAGAAAAACAGGGTAAAAATTATTCTAATAAATCCCATAAAACTTCTAAAAATCCACAAAAATAGTTTTATCACTTTTCATTGATATATAAACTTGTGATAAAAATTTCAAGACAAATATCAAACATTTTGAACCATTTTTGTGTCTTATAATTTTTATCAAAAATCAAAAACTGTATTTTACCAACTTGAATTTTTCAATACATGAATAGGAAAGTCAAAATAAGTTTGTCTAAGATATGAAGCATGTATGTATATAGAACACATCTAATATACATAAAAACCATTTAAACTTGTTTTGATCTAACTATTCATGAAAACAAATATCGGTTAAACTAAAAAACCGAAAAACCAATATCCATAAAACGTGTGTGTTGTGCACTTGAGAATATCAACTATCTAATCTTTACAAATGGATCTAAAACAAACTAAACTAGGATACCTAAGTCTTCTTGACGAACTCCGTCTTCAAGTCGACTTGATCCAAAACGTGATCCACCGAGCTTGACTACAACGAGTGCTATGTATGATTTTGGTGCTCGGGCTCTGGAATCACCATGTGAAAGCTTCCAAACCTCCTTTGTTGAAGCAATCACCAACTAATATCTTGATTAATAATCTGAAACTTAAACATCACAAGATTATTAGTAAACATAACTACATGAGTTAATCATCATCAAAACTAGAGTGGAAAGCCTCTGGGCCAACAATATTTTGGTGATATTAATTAGTTGTCAGATTGATCCTAGAAACTAACATTTGTTTAGGCATTGTTTTTTGAACATGTATTGGAAATGGGAACTAAAAGCAACTGTGGCACTTTTCCTTAATTATATTGTTGGTCTACCAAGAAGTTCTCAAAATATAAGCTTCTTTCTGATAAAATTTCTCGAATTCCTTCCACTAACTTATTTGTTTCTCGGAAGATAAAGGAAGAGGGAAGAGGGGAAGGGAAGAGTGGCTGAAGAGAGTAAGAGGTTCTTCCCCTCTTCTGCTCTTGATATTTGATTAGAGAAGAAAGGAAGAGGGAAAAAAAGGAAAAAAAACAAAAAAGAAAAAAAAGAAAAAACCCCACCGTCTGTTCTCTCCCTCTCTCCCCCCCTCTCTCTATCTCACCTTGATCCTTGAGCTCCGTTGCTTCTTCCGACGATTTTTGAGGGAAGAGATTCTTCACCTCTTCCGCTAGATCGGACGGCAGCTGGAGGAATAGAGCTCTCTTCCTCCAGCAAACAAACAAGGGGAAGAGAGAAATAACCCTCTCTTTCTCCCTCTTCTTCTCAAATGTTACAAAACAAACAGGCCCTAAGGTAACTATTTCAGGTGATTTTTGAAGTATTTTATTATCTTGAATCTTCATAAGCTTTTGAGGGGAGAGCTTTCACATGGTCTAATAAGCGTGTCACACCAGCCTTGGCAAAACTTGATCGATGCCTTATTTCAAAAACTTGGGATGATATTTTAACACCCCGTTCTCAGAATACGTATTTAGATGTGTATTCAGATTTTTTTGATTGTGTGTTTCGATTACTTTTCGTATTTATTTTTGTTTTATGATTATTTATGTGATTTTTTTGCTTTGGATCCAGATTCGTGGACTCGGAGTCAGTCATAGTCTGAAAGGGGGACCTGATTATTACTCGATTTGGTCTTTCTAGTAGTCAGAATTGATCGATCTCAGTTTTAAATATTATTTTTAATATTTTAGATTTTTTATACTTTTTTGAAAATTTTCAAAATTTAATTGCAAAATCTTCAAAACTAGTGTCGACCGGTGCCGCCGATCGATTCTCAGATTTTTAATTTACAAACGAGTTGAATTTTTAAAAACTGCTTTCACATTATTTCTCAAGATCGTATTTTCTATTTTACGCATTTTTGAGGATTTTTCTGAATTTATCAAAATTTGTGACCAATGCTTGGTCATCTGTCTCTCATGTAGATGCCCGCCACCTGCTTTGTCCTAAAACTTCACACTATATGGAAAGCTCGCATGGTGTGAAATAGAACTCAATTTGGGAGTGTCAAAAAACAAAAGCTCCACCTTCTCAACTCTCTTAACAAGCTCGACATCCTCCTTGAATCAAGGTCGCTCACTTTCGATGAGTGCTCTCTTAAAATCTCCTCTCTCAATAATCAAGAAAGAATATGTCTTGAAGAAATTATGTGGCAACAAAGAGCCTGTTTTCTTTGACTCACCCATGGAGACCACAATTCTAAATTTTTTTCACCGTGTCACCAACACAAGGTACCACTACAACCTCATTCGTACACTTCACCAACAACGGGAAATTCTTGCCACACATTTAGATATTTCTAATGCCTTTACCACTTACTTTTCTTGTATGTTTGGAGCACCTCATGATTACCCTCTTTTGCATGCAGGGTTTTTGTTTATCCAAATTGTAAGTAATCTTCTCAGGACATTGATTGCCCCTTCAATGAGGAGATTAGAGTTACTGTTTTTGGACTTAGTGTCGAAAAAGCCCCTGACCTGGATGGATTCCCAATTATCTTTTTTCAGAAATTTTGGGATCTTATCAAGCCGGATATCCTCTCCCTGTTCAATCAATTCTATAATGGCACCATGGAACTTTTATGTCTCAATTATGCTTTGGTTGCCCTTATCCCGAAGAAAGAGGGTGTTTCTATGGTCAATGAACTCGGGCCCATTTGTCTCCTCAATGCCATCTGCAAGATTGTCTATAAAGTCCTTGCAAACCCGCTTCGACCTCATATTCATCTACTTATAGATAAGTCCAATCGGCCTTTACCAAGAACAAGTATATCCTTGATAGTGTGATTTGTGCCTATGAGATTCTTGCGGCTTCTCATAGCTCCAACCTTGAGGCAGTTTTCCTTAAGTTTGACTTTGAAAAAGCTTTTGATTCTGTCAGTTAGGATTTTCTCTTTGAGTTATTATTGACAAGAGGATTTGGGCAACGTTGGACTGGTGGATCAAAACTTGCTCTTCAAAACTTCTTCGATCCTTATTAATGGGAGGTCGGGTAACTACATCCAATGTTGTAAGGGCCTTAGGCAAGTAAACCCACTCTCCTCCTACCTTTTCATACTTATTGCCGATACCCTTACAAAAATTCTCTCCCTAGCTGGAAATAATGGTTGTATCCATAAGGTTATCTCCTTTCCATGGCCGAATGATCTGGTGAGCCTCCACTATGTCGATGACACTCTCCTACTTGTGTCGGGAGATGCTAGATCTCTCACTTCCCTCAAGCTTCTCATTTATGCATTCAAGATGATGATCGGCCTATAATCAACTTTCATACAACTAGTGTGGATGTGAAGCGGTGGGTACGAGAGCCGCTACCATTCTCAAGTGCAATCTCGACACCCTACCATTTACTTATCTTGGATTATCTATCAAAATGACCTCACTCACAAGAGAAGATTGGCAACTCCTTATTGAGAGAGTCGAGAAGAGACTTGCTACATGGAAAGAAAATACTCTTTTGGAGGCCGACTCATCCTAGTGAACTCCGTCTTGTCATCTATGCCTCTCTACTTTATGTCTTTTTATTATCTTTCGGAATGGGGTGATTCAGAGCGCCTTCTTTTGGAAAGGCACATGGACATTCATGGCGGGCATTGTTTGTTAAATTGGAAACTTGTATGCTCCCATAAGAATCAAGACAACTTGGGTGTTTGTAGTATCTGGGCCTTCATCCTTGCTCTCTTGACCAAGTGGTGGTGGAGATTTTTTCACGATACACGTACCCCTTGGGTCCCTCTTATCCTACATGACTACTACAGAAGACGAAGTCCATATGATTTGCACAATGCTCTTTCCGGGCTTGTTTCCGCCTTTTGAAGAGGAGTTCTCAGGGTCTCAATGACTTTTGCATACGGTATCAAAATTGATGTGGGAAATGGATGCTCAACAAGATTTGGCTTGACCATTGGGTGGGTAATGACAACCTTGTTTCTGTGTTTTCCAACCTTTTTATGCTTGCCATGGACCCTTACACAATGGTGAACACCCAAATTTGCTTGATCGACGAAAAAATGATTGGGCTTCCAATTTAGAAGATGGCCCATCACAAGACCTCTCGAATGATCTCAATAACTGCCTTACTCTACTCCAACTGGAAAACCTCTCCACGTCCATCCTGGATACCCGACTTTGAAAACTTCAGCAAAATGGTCTCTTCACAGTTAATTCCCTTTACAGGAGATTTACCAATTTCTGAGATGAAAATAATTGTTCCTGATGGATTTGTACTACACAAGCTCCAAAAAAAAATTAAGGTGCACATGTGGCTTGCATATGATGAACGCTTCCTAACGACAGACAACCTTGCCAAAAGAGGGATTCACATCTCTTCATCGTGCTTACTTTGCGAGGCAAATTCGGAAACCATCGTGCATATCTTTTTCCAATGCCTCTACATATTAGAACTATGAGAACCAGAACGTACCCTTCTAGCACCCTTCTAGCACTATCTTCTTGGTCATCCTCTATCACAAGTATTTGGGGTAATTGGAGGCTACCCCATATCTCACACAATGAAACTAACCAGTAGGATTGTGTTGTCAATGTAATCATATGGGCAATATGGCATGAGAGGAATCAAAAGGCTTTCCATATGAAATCTTCCTCTGCATTGGTGCTTAGGGGCCGGATATCTTTTTGGATGGAGTTATGACAATCTCATTTCCCTCTTCACAGATGTCGTTGCCAACCGCCTTAACTTGTTGTCTCTTTTTCACTTTTTTTTTTCCTGTTGTTGTAATTTTTAGTATTATTGTCCCCCTTGCAACTTCACGTTTTTTATTATTTTAATAATTATCTTTTGGGGCTAAGACCCCACTTTACCCTAAACAAAGGTTGTTGATAAAGTTACTCCAAAATCCAAAAATAAACGGAAATTAGTAGAAATAGGGAACACAAGAGAGAACGAGAACTTCTAACTTCTGAGGTTTGTTTGCATTTAATATGTAAATTATATTTATTATTGCAGCATCTTTCAACACTATTTGACTATTTGCTTCTAATGCTTATAGGAGGAGAAGAGAGAGAGAGAGAGAGAGAGAGAGAGAGAGAGAGAGAGAGAGAGAGAGAGAGAGAGAGGATACGATTGAAAAAGAAAAAAAGGTAATGAAAAACAAAAAGATGCAGTTAATATTTAGAAATTGAAGAGTTAAAGGGGAAGCTCGACTTAGTTTTACTCCAAAAAAGCTAAGGGGCTCTGGTTGCTTTAAACGAACAGTTGAAACAACATATCAATTCACTAGAAGAAGAGATTCGAGTAATGGAGAGAGAGACAACAAAAATACAGCGAGAGTTTGGAGAAGCAGACTCCTGAAAACAACAGGTTCACAAATGAATATGAATCAAAAGAATAAAAAATTGAGAATGGTTATTTAAGTAGTGATGATGAAGGAGACAACAGGAAAAAGATAGTAATCAAAGCGATATTTTTTAGCACTAGGCTACAGGTATTTTTTTAAACTATGTATTTATGGTTTTTACTAAAATATTGGCAACGTATTATTGGCGAAGTTTGTGTAGCAAGAAGTTTGCATAAAAATAAAGCAAGGTGACATCGACAAGGGAAAGAACTTTTGGTTATTAGTCTCTATTCTCTTCCCTTATCTTTTTCCATTTTTTCTATCCATTTGCAACCGCGCGAAAACACAAATCAATCTGACAGAAATAGAACTAAACATACATTAATTAGACATAAAATGCGTGACAATAATTAAAAAAGATTGGCAGTAGGGTCCCAGATTTGAGCTTCTGCTACATCTTTTACTCAAAAACAAAATAATAGCACAAATTCTTTACACCATTTTGGATGATAACTATGAGAAAAAAATAACCAAAATCCATGAAATTAGAAAGTAAACTATCTCTGGCTTCAGAAATCCATGAATTGAACTATTCGAGCCCATATTGTTCCCCAGCAAAAAGTTTGGTTGCCCACTGGGTTTCTCGTTCATCTTGAAACCATTTTTTCTGCAAGAGGGGCTTCTCCGAAAATTTAATTTTTGATTTCCACAAAATTTTCTACTCTAGTTGCATGTGCACATTTTTCAAGCATGTTCACCAACCTTACACTAAATTTTTGTTGATATTGATGTAGTGAGTTATACTGTAAATAAAAGATATCTTTCAAAAAAAAAATTGTAATTGAAAGTTGTTGACAAACAAAAATTGCCATTAGAAATCAGTAGATGAATAGTTTAGCAATGAAAAGTCATTTTCTAACTCAGGCTTACATATCTAATATATTCTTTGTCTCTAAATAAATACTAAGCTGTGTTTTGAAATTGCCCTTAAGATGCCTTAAAATGAATGGGAAGGAAATCTTTTTGGAATTCCTGTAAGCAAACCTGGTACTTGGTACCGTGATCTCAGTACAACTCCCACAACTGTGTGTCGAGTTATTTGATTTGAAATGTATCCAATGCTCCGATGCGAGATGCATGAATGCACAAGGGCATCCTTCACGAGAGAAGGCAACAGTGACACGCTCTTTGTCATTCTTAGTAAACTTAAAATTCTTACAATTTTGCAATAGGAGGATTTCGCTACAGCCTCTTATGTCAAATTGTAATTAGGAAAAAAAAAAATTCAGCTTTATAATTTAATTCACTACAATCATCTTTTTTTTTTAAACCAACCACGTGTGTCCACTTGTCAAGAGCAGAAGGGCTCCTCAGCAGCGAATGGCGCAAATGCTCCGCGGTAATCGCTACGAAAAAAGAGGACCGCTTCGAAAATGCAGACTGTTGGTATATAGATGATTGCGACCATGATCACAATATTGACAAAAATGCTCTATTTCTGAGTTTTTATTAGGACTGTAATAATGATTGCAGTCTTCACAAAAATGTCATATTTCTGAATCTTTGTAGGACTAAGACCATGATCGCAGTCCTCTTTATTAGGATTGCGACCATGATCGCAGTCCTCACAAAAATTTTTGTGAATTCAGGGGCGCCCCACGACCAGATTAATTGGGGCAGAGCAGCGGAAACTAACTACATGATCTACTAAGGCAACGTGAAGAAAAGAAAAAGAAGATATTATAAAGTAAATAAAAAATCAGCACACAATATAACGTGGTTCCACCGATGAAACAGATCGTGTGTACGTTTACAGGAGAAATGGGGAGAAACTTTATTAAAACTTTGGGGGAGTACAATAAGAATTACTTACTTCGCGTTGAGAAGATTACACTATCTTGATGGCCGCCAAGAACAACGCACTCTTGTGGCTAAGCTTCTCTCACGAATCGCTCACCTAGATGAATTACACTTTAGGAATTACAAATTCATTGGGTTACATTGAAGGCCACCCCAAGGGTTATTTATAGACCATATAACTCTCCTAGTTCTAAACAAACTTCATCAATACGAACAATCACCGCCTCAGAATAAAGGAAACCCAAATCCAAATCGAAGCTGAAAACAGACCCAGAAAAGAAAACTGCCAGACTTAACATTAGTCGACTAGGCCAGGGTACTATTCGACTAATACCATGTATTACTCAACTAAGCCCAAATACTAGTCAACTACCCTGACAAGATTCGGAACCCCAACTCTCTGCCTAGTTGACTATACAAAGTATTAGTCAACTAATCCATGTAATTAGTCGATAATCGACTGGTACTGTGCACAGCTCCTTGTGCACCTCCATTCTTTAATTTCTAAAATTTCGTCTACCTTCACGACGTATTCTAGTCACAAATCCTAACAATCTTATAAGATCCCTAGTTAGAAATACTGTATTTTATTTTCCTAAAGTATTTATTTTGATTTATAGATTATTTTTTTAATCAACTTAATTTATTATTTTCTTTCTTGTAATTATTATTATTATTAAATATGCAAATTATTTTAAGATAGTAAATGGTATTTTAGCTTTAAGTGTATTTTACCATTATTTCTTATATGTATTTTTAGTTCCTTATTAATATTATTCTAATATCATTCTTATTATTTACTTATATTATTAGTGGTAGCTATTACCATTATTATTCTTCCATGATAATTATTATTTATTGTTATTATTATTAGTGTTATTATTATTTATATTATTAGTGTTCATTAATTATTATTAGTGTTACTATTATTTTATTTATTTATTTTGATATTAGTATAAATACTAGTGGTAGTGGTATTATCATTCCTGTTATTATTGTTTTGTTATTATCAATTATTATTGTTGTTAATTAATATTAGTATTATTATTATATTTTATTAGTGTTTTATTAGTATTGCTGTTATTGCATTTCATGTCCCTATTTATCCAACCCATTATATATCCTATTACCCATTTACCTATTTGGATCCTAACCCGCTACCCGTTAACCCGTAACCCATCCTATATAATCCTAACCTAAACCTAATCTCTTCCCTAATTACCTTCTCTCCCAATCCAGCCGCACCCCCATCTGCAGCCGCCACACCTCCCCCTTGATGGCCACGGCAACCCCTCTCGCTCAACGATCTCCGCCGAAGCACGAGCAAGCGGGCCATGCTCCTCCCTCTCCGTCAGCAGGACCCCGGAGATATGGCCGGATTCCCCATGGTTGCTCCAGGCCGCCCCACCACCACGACGCCCCAGCAGCAACGACAGCATCTCCAGCTCCTCCCCCTCTGATCTGCGCTTGCAGATCCAGCACACATGGCAACACCAACGCCCCTACACCAGCGCTATCCCACCAGCAGACCAGCGCCCCCCGACAGCCCCTTCTCTGGTGCGCACAGCAGTCCCGAGCACCCTGGGCCTGCTACTTCTCAGATCGACAGCATCCACACTGAGATCCCCCTCCGACGGCGAGCTCTGACGAGCCGTCGACCTTTCCGGCAGCCGGATTCATTCCCCGCGTTGTCTGCAAGATTCGTCGCGGCCTCCGTCACTTTCGCCGGCGTGCCAGAGCAAGCCCGATGTTGAGCTTCTCCACTGTGAGTATTTCCCCCTCCTCCCATTTCTTTCTCTTTACATACATTAAATGTGTGTGTGTGGGTATAATTTGTGAATAAGTGTGCTGTTAATTAATGGGTAGGTGCTTATTACTGTATATGTGTGTTGGATATAAATTGTATGCATGGGTTTATGTTTGTTGTGGGTAATTGTGTGCGTGTAGAGTTGTGTTTCAGTATGTATGCATGTGGGTGTTTGGTGAATGCCTGTAAATAATACGTATGTAAGTGTGGGTATGTATGCATATAGTATATATGTATATGTATGCATGATTGTTAGTTTGTACCCGTATATGTATGTGTACGTGGGTGTACACGTATGTGTCGGTGTGCTCGGGAGTGTGTTTAGTATGTATTTATATTTATTTGTATGTGTTGGTTGCGTGCTACAGCATTTCGGATTTGTTCGGTGAGATCCGAACCCAGCTACAGGAGACCCAGACCCGATTCGGATTCATACTCGTTGTGGACCCGATACACAGGCAATTCGAAGACCGATTCATGGGATGATCCATAGATCAGTACCGGTTCGTGCAGTGAAGACCGGATGGCGATTTGGTTCCGAAACCGCGTCATTTCATGTGAGTGTTCGTTCTTGTGAATTTCTTTACTTACCGTTGTCGGTATGCGTTTACATGTTACACTTATCATTTCATGTGATTTTCTATTATATTTTATCTGTTTGATTACTTGTACCACTTCATGAGGCAACTATGATTGCTCACTTTAATTACATAGTTGACAGGAGCTTGTATCAGTGTCATTTCATGTGTAGTTAGTTTGTTGCTTTTGGCTTAGGCCTAGTTTTGAAATAGCTTAGACAGTGACTCATTTTGATCCACTGGTTAGTTAGCCCAGTTTATATTTGAGGACAGATGACTTGTTTCATGTAGAGTACGTCTTAGACTTGTTATTCTTTCATTTGGTAATAACTTAGGTGATGATTCATTCGGGTATTGATGACGGACTTGTTATGATGTTACTTTACTAAGAAATTAGATTACTTGATGTTTGGATCAGAATATGGACTTAGTTAGAGTTTAGGTTGAACTGGGATTTATGTTATTTACATTGAATATGTTCAGTATTTAGATGTTACTGATTTGTTGGAATGCGACCAGATGTGTGGGTATCTTACCTTTGACTTCGATATGTGATATCATATGGTTTGGATTATTAGAAGCAAGAGTTCCTAGATGTATCAACTGATTATATCATTTGAGTATGGATGAGTTGTTGGTATTGACTTATAAGTGAACTATTCTAGATTGCAGCTGTTTGAGGATGTTTCCTCTTTAGATATGATTTCAGTATGTGTTGACCTGTTGATCTCGATGATATACTATGTGCTTCATGTTTAGTTATTGATACTTCAGTGAATAGAGAGTAATTATTGTGATAGTGATCTAGTCGATTTCTATGATCTTGTACTACAGAGTTATCAGATAGCAGTCATCACTTTATCAGTTGTTGGTGAGATTATTTGTTGATGATCATATGATGTGTTCAGAATTTATAGTAGTTGTCAGGTATCTGTACCAGTTACTAGTTGTTAGTGACACTATTGTGTTAGTGGCTATATCTTCAGTATCTTATTTCAGATGTCAGATAGTAGTTGTCAGTTACTCAGTTTCAGATATCAGTTGTCAGTTGTCAGATTATCAGCTAGTATTGACATCAGCAGTTGTTGGAGATATCAGTTACTATTACATATTAAATCACATGATTGCTTATTAATAAAAGACACCATAACCCGGGGAACAGGGGTAATTGCCTGATGATGCATGTCGTGTATTTTGGAAGGACTTATTATGATACCAAGTTGTGGGTTCCAACCATGGGGAACCAAGGTAGTACTGGCTACCTATTCAGTTGTCAGTTGTCAGGGCTATGCCCGGATTATGGCGCCACACTAGTTGTCTTTTCGTGTGGGGCTGTGGTCTTCAGTTGTCAGAGCCTTGCGGCTTGTCCTGGTTCAGCGTCAGGGGTGTTAGACTGTGGTATCGGGCATGCACGGTACTCTTCCAAAACACATGCACTACATTGGCAGGCAGTTACAACAACGATAACTTTATTTGATATGTGGGAAAACGGCTGTGGTATGGGACACAGCTAAGTACTACATTAGTTAGATTTATAACAACCAACCAGACTACTGACATATACTAGGTTACACATTCAGAGATCAGTTATTTGTTTACAGTTGTGATAGTTGACTTTTATCTTCATTCATGTTGTTATGCAGTTATCCTTTAGTTATCTGTTTATCATGTTATTTAGTTATCTTATGACTGCAGTTTATCTTGTTATTATTCTGTGCACATTGTTTATATGCACGAGCTTTCCCCTTTACACACACTCACCAGGTCGCTTTCTGACGACCCTGGATTTGTACGTCCAGATATTGGACGCTTTGCTTCTATTGTGCAGGTATACGATGAGACTGTACGCTTCGCGAAGAGCTGGAGCTTCTCTCTATTCGATTCCGGTATTCTTATCTTTCTTGCCTTCATATTATTTCCTGATTCTCGTTTATATCAGATTCAGTTGTTATTCTAGTTCTTCATTTATATGATATCGTACGTGGATGCTTATATGTGATATTGCAGTAATCATGATTCATTACAGTTAGATTTATAACTTGTTTCGGGTTATTTAAGGCTTAGCGCGTATACGTGAGGTATTTTCTTGCGTATATGCGTCGCCGACTCATGTTGCGTCTCCGCTCCAGCGTATTTTGGGAAGCGGGGTGTGACAAATCTCCCCCTTGACTCAAATACGTCCAAGTCTGAGAATAGTCACCATGCTCCATGTGCTCGCATCCACGCACAATTGGACAAACTTGACTTCATCTCCATCTAATTCCCTCATCTCCATAACCCCCTCATGGGGTCTACAACTTGATTAGGTCGAACAAGTTCAGGCCCAACCTGAACTTTGTCACCTAACGATCTCCTTGATTCACACAGGATTTATGAGAATTTGCTCCACCATAGGAGTAACGATCTGGACTACCTAATTGCGCGTCTAATCCCAATCTCTCTTTGGGGTACAACTGAACATCTGAGCTCGAAACCATCATAGTCTCTGATTGTTCCACAACCGCTGTTTTAAGCCGAGGATAACTGCAATCCACCAACTGTAACTTTCGAGCTTCGTAACATATACACATTGCCGACACGTTCAACTTGAAACTTCACATGGGCTTCTTTGGAGACTTTCATAAGATCAACTTTAGAACTGAAACTGAACACTTTCCTATGTAGGGCTCAAAGAGAGATGAGATTGTACCTTGATTCGAGAAACATTGCGAATGCCTTGACGAGTAGTGATGCATCCATCATGAGACCGAAACTGAATTGTTCCTTCGCAAATCACCTTACTTATAGCAGAATCCCCATGAAGACTTCTCTCCCTGAACCGAAGTGTATGAGAAAAACATCTTCAGATTGGAACTTATGTGACGTGAACATTCAGAGTCAATAATCCATCTATTTTATTACCAACTATTTGTCTGTAACAGATAATATGTCGCACTATTCTTCATCTTCTCCAGTAGAGACGCTACTTCAGAATCAATCGATTCGTCAACGACTTCTTCAGATAGTGGTCCTGAAGTCACTCCCACAATCAGAATACTGTTTTCTCTGTAGAATACTCATCTAACACTTCGTCCATCAAGCAAGCTGAATAGCCGTCAAGGATTTCTCATCCAACTCCTGCCAAGTTTTTTCCTCATGTCTTGAGGCTTTTCTCCTTCTCGAGTAGTGCTTTCTTCAACCTGCTCTGTGGGTAAGGATGGCGTTCATCCTAATCTGCCATCTGCTAAAATTGATGACGCCATCGAACTTCTGAATATCAAACTTGATCGTAGACATCTTCATATTGACCTTACTCTGATATAAATTGTTATGAATTCAGGGGCACCCTCATGACCGGATCGACTGGAGCGGCACAGTGAAAACTAACTACAGGATCTGCTAAGACAATATGAAGAGGAGAAGAAGAACAAGATACTTCAAAGTAGATAGAAAGCCAACACACAATATAATATGGTTTACCGATCAAGCAGAGCGTGCGTACGTTCACGGGAGAAAGGGGTGAAACTTTATTAAACTTTGAGAGTACAATAAGAATTACTTATACCTCACGCTGAGAAGATTACAAGGTCTTGATGGCCGCCAAGAACAGCGAACCCTTATGGCTAAGCTTCTCTCACGATTCTCACCTATATGAATTATACCCTTAAGAATTACAAATTCATTAAGTTACATTGAAGACCATCCCAAAGGGTTATTTATAAACTATAGAACTCTTCTAGTTCTAAACAAACTTCATCAATACGAACAATCACCGCCTCAGAATAAAGAAAATCCAAATCTAAATCGAATCTGAAAACAGATTCAGAAAAGGAAACTGCCAGACCTGATATTAGTTGACTAGGCCCAAATACTAGTCAACTAATCTGACAAGAATCGGAACCCAACTCTCTGCCTAGTCGACTATACAAAGTATTAGTCAACTAATCCATGTGATTAGTTTACTATACCCAATATTAGTCAACTGGTACTATACGCAGCTCCTTGTGCATGTCCGTTCTTTGATCTCTGAAGTTTCGTCTATCATCACAACATATTCCAGTTACAGCTCCTAACAAAAATGTCATATTTCTAAGTCTTTGTAGAATTACGAGTATGATCGCGGTCCTCTTAGATGCTCTGAGAACTTGAGAGTTGATTGAGTGTTGTCGAACTACACTTGAAACAAGAATATCATCGTTTGAATTTTGAATAAGATTGGACATACGCTCTTAAAAGTATTGCTTTAAATTTGTACGAGTAATTTCTTATCGACAAAGTCATTAAAAGAGTAGTGCAAACTAGTATTTATAAATTAACTGAAGATAAGGTTAGGTGAAACAAAGTTTAGTGCAAAAGAATTGATCTAAGGGCCTGTTGGTTTGTGTAATTGGGCTGCATTTCGTAAGCAAACTGCAGCCCAATTACACCCAATTGTTTGGTCCATTATTTTTTTTCGGTCCAGTTCGCCTGCAGTGCGGCCCACTGCAAATGGCTTGCGTGCGTGTGCGGAGAGGGAATCTCGTGCGGGGATGGGAAATTGCATTCGCTTTTACAGCTCCGACGCCTGACACCTTCTCACTTCTGCTTTTGCATCTCCAACGTCTCGATCACTCCACTCCTCTCTCGATCTCTCTCGATCTCTCTCTCGCCCTCTCTCTCTCTCTCTCTCTCTCAACCAGCCGAGCCCGCCGCCGCCTCCTCCACCCAGATCGGGCTGAGATCTAGCCCTAGATTGACCGGATATTTCCCTCCCTTCTCGAATCTTTCCCTTTGTGCCCTCGAGCTGTTCCCCAAATTGGCCTGCATCGCCGTTTCTCACGGTCAAAAGGTCTGTGATCTGTCGCTTCTTCTCGATTTGGGGCTAACGCTAGGATTCCTGACATACGCAGAGAATCGCTTTCTCTGTCCACGAGTCTACAGGTAAGATTCCCTGTTGACTCCTTGAAGATGAGGCAACAGAGGAAGCTTAAATCCCCCCTCAAGCCTTCAATGGCGAGCACATCTTCTCCTTCGTGCTGCTTCTGTGGGAAAGGGAAGAAGCGTAGGCTATCTGTCCTCTCCGATCAGGAATCCTGTTCCGATAATCTGAATTTAAGGTAGTCTGCTCTACTTTCTTTTTCAGGTAGTCTGCTCTTTGTGAAACATTATCAATCTACTTTCATTATCTGATCTACTTTCATTTTCAGGTAGGCCACTCTGATTCTCAACTTAATTTTTTTAGCATCCAAGGAAATTTAAGATTTTAGATTTATAGCTACATTTTTTATTAAGATTCACATATAAATTGAAATAGTTCTTGAAAAAATAATTTTTTTTGACTGAAAAAATTCTAACTTATTGGCTAGAAACTTTGCTGCATTGTTATGTTCTTGTGCAAGTACTTCACCATTAATGTTGTGCCTCTCACAGTGCAGGGATTTTGTTGTGTTTAAGGTGCCATTAATTTTAAGTAGAATTTTTTAAGATTCACATATAAATTGAAATAGTTCTTGAAAAAATAATTTTTTGACTGAAAAAATTCTAACTTATTGGATATAAACTTTGCTGCATTGTTATGTTCTTGTGCAAGTACTTCACCCATTAATGTTGTGCCTCTCACAGTGCAGGGATTTTGTTGTGTTTAAGGTGCCATTAATTTTAAGTAGATTTGGCTGACAAGCTCCATTAAATTAATTGGTGCTCTAGTTGAGAGCATGGACATGAATTTGTGGAAGCCATCAAGGAGCCTTTTGGTAGCAACAGAGACAATTTGAGGAAGAATCCTGTAGATGATTAATGAAAGACATATCACCAACCCACATGCTCACAAACACCCTTTTTAATCACCAAATGTTGTTATTAAAGAAGTTGGCTTTTGATTAAATTTTTTGTTAATAATGACTGCTGAATTTGATGAGATATTTGACTGTTCTCAAAGACCAAATTGGCCCACTGATAGTTCTAGGAATTGCACTAATTTGATAGAATTTGAACATATGCTGCTAATCCTGTGTAAGGTATGTTTAGAACAAAGAAGATCCCTTAAAGTAAGCTATATGCGAGTTTAACTTTTTTGTTTAATCAGACTGTCAGGTTTAGATCTTTATTGCTCCCTATATACAAATAGTAGGAAATGAAATTTATATCTATGATTCATATCATACCCTTTTATGTTGAGCCTACAGTTGAATATATGAAGGGCAAAATTCTTTTCTCTTAGAATAATTATGCCCTTATTCATAATTTGTGAGTAATCACTAGGACAATCTAAGGTAATAAATATGATACATGCATTTTCAGGTGCTTTACATGTTTTGCCATATCTTCCTGTAAACGATGCAAGTTGTACATTGCGTGATATGTTGGTTATGTTTGCTAACATGTTTCATTAATGGCCTTGTATGTTGATCCTAAAGTTTAATGTAAGAAGGAAAAAAATCAGCATGCTTAGAATAATTATGCACATATCATAATTCTTGAAATAATCACTGCAATATTTATTACTTTCCCTGTTAGTAATGAATATTAATCTTATCAATTTCTACTCGACTATACTCCTATGTTATGACAACTATACTCCTAGGTTATGACTATAGACTGTTATATTCATGTTATTTAATTACAACCATTTTCCCCGTTATGTAGTGAATGGATAGGTTTATGGATTTGGGATTGGATGGTGCCGACCAGGAGATGGGCATCATTATACTTTGTGCTTGCGCGTATGTCATAATGATGTGGATGACGGCCGCAATGACATCACAGAACCAATCCCGATAGAGATAAGGAATATGGAAAGAGGGCTTTTATGAGAAGGGTGATGGAGTACAGTGACACCAATTGCATCAATATTTTAGGATGGATAGAGAATTATTTTTCAATCTGTCTGGAATGCTTAGGACTAGGGGACTCTTACAAGATTCTGATCAAGTGACCGTTGAAGAGCAACTAGGTATATTCTTGTACACCATAGGTCACAACGTTCGTAACAGAGTCGTGGGTATGAACTTCTTACGTTCTGGTGAAACTGTGAGTCGATATTTCAACGTACCCTACGAGCAATTGGTGAACTAAGATGGGAGTATTTATGTGGACCTAGCAACCATACTCATGAGAAGATCTCTGGAGACCCTAGGTTCTGTAATTATTTTCAGGTACCAATTCCTAAAACATTGCAAACTTAGATGAGTACTGTGTTTTAAGTGATGATTTGAAATCAACTTAATTTTATGTGTATAGGATTGTATCGAAGCAATCGATGGGACACACATCCATGCTACCCTACCAGCTAATGAGGTTGGACCTTTCTATGGAAGGAAACCATATCCCACTCAAAATGTCTTGGCAGCTGTAGACTTCGATTTGAAGTTCACTTATGTCTTAGCGGGATGGGAGGATCAGCTCATGACGCCACTATACTACGTGATGCACTCACACGTCCAAATGGTCTTAGAGTCTCAGAAGGTAGTTCATTAACAATTGCAACATTTACCGTATTGCAAATTTGTTATGTTCGTTTCTAAGTCTCCACCGTATCTAATGACTTAACATCTTTTAGGGAAATATTATTTGTGTGATGCCGGTTACAATACCAGGCCGGGATTCTTAGCACCGTATCGTGGCACTCGGTACCATTTAAGTGATTATCGTGTGATACAGCCGTCAAACTACAAGGAGCTTTACAATTACCGTCATTCTTCCCTCCGGACAACTGTGGAGAGGGCATTTGGAGCCTTGAAAGGAAGGTTAAGATTCTAGCATCAAGACCTTTCTTTCCTTTTAGCACTCAAGTGGACATTGTAATAGCATGCTGCATTCTTCACAATTATATCATTGGCCATGGGCCAGATGAGTTTGTTATAAGTGAGGAGGATTTCAATTTGCAAGATGTCTCCCAATCTGGACTATCTCGTTGAGAGATTAGAGAGGAGTCCAATATTGGATTCAACTTAGGGAAGAAATTGCACTAAGAATGTGGCACGATAACGAGAATTGATGTAGTATGCGTGTTTTGATTCACATGTAATATTTTGAAACTACCACTACATACCATGTACTTTGTATTATTTATCTTTAAATTTACTGTTTTATTATGCCTTTAGAATTTGACTAGACTCTATTGGTTTGTAAAGGAATCTCTTTGTACTACTCATTATTATTGGCAAACATCTAAAAATATTGTTCGCAACAATATATAACGCTTTTGCTGTAGGGGATGTCGGGAGAGACTCGTCCCAGTGACACTGATATTGGGCCCTCTGAAGAGGGAAGGAAGAGAGGAAACAGGTCTCATACTTTCAGGTGGTCAGAGGAGATGGGAGACTTCCTGATTCAGTTTATGGCAGACCAAATCACCTCGGGTCTAAGGGGCCATAATTATGCGGCCGCAGCGAAAGCGGTGAACGAAAAGTTTGAAGAGCACGTCTCTGAATCCCAAGTTTACAATCATTTGCGAACATGGAGGGCCAAGTGGAACAGGATTTTAAATGTTCGGAAATTGTCAGGATGTGTTGTTTGGGAGGCAGAGACCCGAACATTAAGGATGCCAGAAGAGGAGTATAAAGTCTATATCAAGGTAACATCTTTTCCATAGAATAATCAATTCTTTATATCCCATGTCTGCTGTTTATTTCATGTGTAATGCTTACCCCTTGTATGTAGGCTAATAGGCTTGATAAGCCGTATTGAACAAGCCCATACATATGTATGATGAGATGGCA